>CATOTO010000144.1:164282-277817 GCA_951812925.1 Calliopum simillimum | reverse complement strand
AAATCAGCTGTTGCTTTACACGCATTAGAAAATTCGCATAGTTTTAGCAAAGAACAGCTGAAATTAGTTAGACATGTTGGAGAAGAAAGGAGATTGGACGCTTACGAAAGCATTTACATGCACAAAAATAAAAGCATAACGATGAACACGATGGAAGCTCCGATCAAGTCATCTTTGTTTAATGTGCTTTACAAGTAAAGCTTTTTTAGTTGCGGTGTTTTTATGCATTATGTTTATTTCAATTGCACTTGTCTCTTGCATTTTTGTTTATTTATTTGTTCTGCACAGCTGTGCATTAATATGTTCAAAAACATTTTTTTCTTTGCTTTTTTGCTTTGCCACTGTTAATCTGTATTTTTGTTTTATGCTTTTTACTTTGACGCTGTAATGTTTACATTGATTAAGCAGTTATGTTAATGGTGTTTTAATTTATTTGATTTTGTTAGTCTTGAAAAACGTTTGTGCTGATGATGACGAAAGTCGAAATGCATCCACTTAATAAATTTTAAAACTTATTAATTTTGTTTTAATTTTTTAAAAATAGCG
This sequence comes from Calliopum simillimum, assembly GCA_951812925.1. Classification (NCBI taxonomy): domain Eukaryota; kingdom Metazoa; phylum Arthropoda; class Insecta; order Diptera; family Lauxaniidae; genus Calliopum; species Calliopum simillimum. The sequence continues at coordinate 277,271 of CATOTO010000144.1, read as the reverse complement.
CGGTCAATAAGGCGGTTTTTAAGATCTTTTTTAAAGAATTGCAAAATATTAAATTCGACCGTGCGGTATTGTCCGAATATTATTTTTAGTTTCGAAACTAATAATAAATAAAAATATACTTATTTACTAGCTAATAACCGTATTAATAAAGCAAGATTAACAGCAGTTTGCACTGGACACTGGGTCATCGGCAAGCATGCAGAAAAACTAGGCAACCCTTTCAACTCCTTTTGTCGGAGTTCCTTAGATGCAAACGAGCAAGAATCTCTTGAACACATTCTCTGTGACTGCCCAGCTCTGGCTAGAGCTAGATTTAAATCACTAGGAAAGCCTTTCTTCAATACACTCAGCGAAATCGCCAATATCGAAATTGGCTCGCTGCTCGATTACCTTAATAGAACTAACTGGATATAGATATCGTTAGTTAGGTAATTTTAAAAATTTTTCACATCCACTTATACCAGACTGTCGGATCACTTTTGTGGTATTAAAATAACACTTTTAGTGCAACTTAGGGTTTTAGGTTGTTTCGCTAAACCACCACTCTAACCTAACCTAACCTCCTTTAAGTGCAGTGCTCAGGTTTTGGATGGTGCTTCGTCGCCAAAACCTTTTTTCAATCGATCGATATACCCTTGTTGAGATTAGCTTCCTCAAAAATCGAAAAAAACATCGCATGGAAATTTTCACGAAGAAAAAACTTACTCTAAAAATGTCAAACTTTTCAACTGTAAAAAAAATTTGCATCTTGCACTAGGGGTACTGTATTTCAGAAACTTAAAATGTAATAATGCTAAACGCTAAACGGCAATAGCTTTGGAAATCTTAAAAAAAACCCTGAAAATAGTTTAAGAAGATCTAAAATTAAAATTGTGTGAGATAGCTGACACCTCAAAGATTTCTGAAGGAGGTATGTTTACAACATTATACGCAAATTTGACCGTGCGAAAGCAACTTTAAAAATGTTTTTCCAGGACAATGCACCGTTCCACAAATCGATAAAAACCATGATTAAAATGTATGAATTCCATTTTGAATTGCTTTCCCACACACCTTATTCTATAGATTTGTCTCCCAGTGACTTTTAACTGTTTGCAGATCTAAACAAATGCTCAGTAGAAAAAGATTTGATTCAAAAAAAGAAGTGGTCGCCAAAAAACACCTGTTTAAATCGTTCTGCATAAAAGATATTGAAATGTTAGAGAAACACTGGAATGATTGTATCGCTCATGAATGAGCAAAATTTTATGAATAAAATCGATTTTATCCAAAAAAGTTGAGTTTGAACTGTTTTGAAAGTGAGATCATCAGAAATAATTAATATCTTAATAATACATATTTTTGTAACTTTAAGTGATTGTTTTACGGTTTTTTTTTTTTGGTACAAATTTTCTGGGTGTAGTAACATTTCTATGATGACAACGTCACAACATAAGTTTTTTTGGTCAATTTTGGATTCGACTTTAATTTCGATTTCAGTGAAATGAAAACCAATGGAAACAAGAACACATAGTCAAGACAGACAGACAGAATAAAGCTAACGCATTGAAACTGAAAGTTGGCCTAAAAAGCAAGCAGCATTTGCTTCTCATGTAATGTTGCTAGTAGTGCTGCTGCAGCTGTCGCTACCTTTGAACGGGTTGGCTTATAAAAATGATAATAATGACGATGATTTTAATCGGAATCACTTCCGATGCTGTGTGCGTTAACTTTTGGCATTAAATTCTTCCTTTTGAATTTTTGCTTTAGTTTTTTTTTTAGTCTGTTGTTTTACTATTGTTGTTGCTGTTGTAGTTATTGTGGTTGTTGTTGTTCTTGTTTTCGTTGTTCTTGTTTTTGTTGTTGTTGTTGTTGCTGTTGTTGTTATTGTTGTTGTTGTTGATGTTGTTGTTGTAATGTAATTTAATTACATTTTCATGATTTGAATGAGAATTAAAAGAATTCGGCAATTTTGGATGGAAAAAAATAAAACTCCGAAAAACAAAACTAATGCGCATACGTACAAATTTGGGGATTTTTTTTTTTTTTTTTGTAAACCGCGTTATTGGGGTTGGGGTAATAAACCTTCATCTATGATACTAAGTTATTATTAAAAATTTCTTATTTGGTTAGTTTGTAATGTGTGGGAAAATAATTGAACCATGGCAACAAGTGTTTTGCATTTTTTATTAGCTGGAATTTTAATAAGATTCTTTTCAATACAATTGTAATTGGATTTACTATAAAAGGAACATCAAAAATTAGCTTCATGCTATGGCTATTGAAATCCAAGGATAATTTTTGCTAAATGATTACTTTCAAAACTTTGATTATAATTATTATGATTGTTTAACTGATTGTGAATCATTTTTGCTGCGGAAAAGTTATAAAAATCACATGACAAGTTTTGACTCTATTCAATACGCAAATGAAAAAATTACTAAGATGTTGCCCATAAGCAACGTACCCAATACTGTTGAAATGGGAGAAATTTTATTTGCTTTATCAAAAATATATAAAATTTGATTAGTTCTTAAATGCCGCAAAATTCATCTTTTCTTCTTGTATACATAATGTATATCTAATTTTTCATAATTGGTTTGATGAAACAAACTTTATAATTAGTTTTTAAACGCATTTTTGAAGTGCAACTTCCTGACCAGAAAGAAGTTCAGGTTACGACTCGAATTAGATCAGGCATTCCCGAAGTATGATCAGCAGTGAGAAAATCTTTGTGTTTTAGCAGAGACTTATAAAAGTCAAACCTCATTTGAAACAAACCTGATCCATTTCAGCGGATCCGATAGCTTTCACAAAGTTTTTTCAGCTACTGACAAGATTTTCGTATGTGCTGCGGATCATGATATTTGCTTTAGTTCTTAGCAGAAAAGTGGTAAATTATAAATAACTTTTGGAAATATTGAATATTCAACAATCTTTAAAAAACTTTTTATGGCCAAGACCAAGACTCTATATCAAAACCAGAACCAATACCAAGACCCAATGTCCAATGCTATGGTCTTGATCCTGGTTTTGGATTGTTCATCACTACTCAAGACGAAAAAATTTGAAATATCTTACAGCTTATTCGGATCATTTTTGAGCTCGTAACAATATAAAAACACTATCAAGCAGAGATTTTGTAAAAACCGGTTATGGTTTAAGTTTCAAGACCACGACACTTTTTTGGCAATAGATTTTTCAACGTTTTTTTGTTTTAGTGATACATGTTTCGACTTTTCTTTGGCAACATATTTTATGACACTTTTTTCACAACACATTTTTCGACATATATTTGGCGACAGTTTTTTTTCGTTACATATTTTTGAAAACTTTTTCTTGGACACATTTTTATTTTTATTTTTATTTATATTTTTTTTTTTTTTTTGCAACACATTTTTCGATACATTTCGTTACTTCCCGCAATACCTCACAAGTGTACTAAGCTTAACTACTTTTCTAAGATTCGAAATCGATACTAAATCGATTGAAACAGCCTTCCACAAAGTTTGAACTACTTATAAAGTTGCTCCGTTTTCACCGAGAATATGTCTTGATATTTAGCATAAAAGTCACTTTGTCGCCTGTGAACAAAAAAAAAAAAATATTATTCCAAAATATTTCCAAAAAGCTTTTTCGATAACTTTTGAATGTTCCAAATCTACCAGAACTGCACTATATTTAACATTTTTGGAAGATGCAAAAATTCTAGAATATAAACAAAATGGTTAATCATCAGTCCAAGTTTTCATTACTATCCTAGCCCAAATATCAAATACCAAATATCACAACTGTCTTTTTCCAATGACACTGGCTTCGTATCATTTTGCACAACGGGCTTTGTAATCGATAATTTCAAAGAAAAATCGAAAAGTCCGAGTCATTTGTCGATGGAGTAATTTGCATTAAGATGATACAATATCACGACGTTATCGCTGATAACTTGATTTATGTTTGACTCGAATTTATTATTCGACACACTAATCGACATTTCAATAACTCTTGAAAATTCTCACCACCAAATCAATTGAGATTTATTATTCACGTATTCATCAGAAGCGCATTTTGAGTGTCATGTCAAACATTTATTGGCGCTATTTGCTATGGCGTGCGGTAAAAAAACGAAGACGAATTGTACAACAACGAAGATTTGCCGCTCAGCGCACAATCCGCAATTACTGCAACAGCACAGTCACATCACAGCATTAAATCACGAAGAATTGCAAAATTTATGCAACGCGATTTCCATAAATCGCAGACAACAAATGCTGTTTGCTTCTGCCACCCTTGAAACCGCCATCGTCCGCCACAAGAGAGCAACTATCGCCCATAGCCGCCGTCCGCAAGTCATAGCCTAATTAATAAACCCAACGGCACACTAAAGTTTTGCTCCAAAATAAAATATCGCCACTCGCGCTCTCTTATTCAGGCGTGGCAAATGAAGACAAATTGAGTGTCGGCAGCTGCAGACGCAATGGCAGCAACAGCAACAGCACACGGTGCTCTTAAACAGTCGATAGGTTTTTTGGCTATGTGGAGAAAATCTGTGAATAGGGTTTCATTTGTATTAGTTTAGTGGTCTGAAAAATGCAAACACCAAAATCGTAGCTGATCATCCCCGCGAAATATCGCAAAAATACATATTCCATATAAAAAAAAAAAAAATCGGAAAAAAAAAACGCAACAAACATATATAAAAATAGTTATATGTAATGTATTTTGCAATGCTGAATCTGAATCCGGCCCTAAAATTGCTATATCTCATACGGTTTTTGAGATATCTTAGCCTAAACAAGGAAAAAGCCCGTTTTTGCTATATTTTTATGCTATATAACTAGAATATAGAACATTCATACGCAAAATTCGATACATTATCTGAAAGTTCTTATCTGAAGTTTCTTTAAAATCACATTTAAATTATATAAATAGCTTAATTTTTCTTCGAAATATCGTAGACTGAAATAATGACAAAATACGTTTTTTGCACTTTTTTAACTATTTAGGTTAGGATATCTCCGAGAAAAATAAAGATATCGACATTATTTGAATTAGGTTTAGAAGATTAATTAGAGCTTTCCATTTCTGCATTAGAATTTACGGATATACATCCTGTTATATAGCTCCAAAACACAGCAATAAAATATAGCATCGGCTTTTTTTCCTTGTTTAGGGTAAGATATCTCAAAAACCGTATAAGATACAGCAATTCTTAGGCCGGATTTGGATTCAACATTGCAAAATACATTAAATATAACTATTTTTAAATTTGTTTGTTGCGTTTTTTTTTTTCGATTTTTTTTTTTTTATTTGGGATATGTATTTTTGCGATATTTCGCGGGGATGATCAGCTACGATTTCGGTGTTTGCATTTTTCACACCACTAAACTAATACAAATGAAATCCCATTCACAGATTTTCTCCACATAGCCAAAAAACCTATCGACTGTTTAAGAGCACCGTGAGCAAAGCCAAGGAGCTTCCCCTGGCAACAAAACAAAAAAAAACTGCGCGCATATTAAAATTATAGAATTAAAATATAAATTTAATAAAAAAAAAATCGCGTAATTTTTCAAGCTGCATATTTTGACAGATTTAATAATTTGTTGCATTTTTAATTAAGTATGCATAGCGCAGAGTATTGCCAACTAAGGCGCATCATTAGTAGCAGCACCAGCAGTAGTGGATTTGCTGCTTTCGCTGCAGTTGATGTCGTTGATGCATCTTAAGAGTTTATTTTCTTTTTATCTGTTTGAATGTACTGTATGCATATTGATTGGCAAGAAATCATCAACATTGCGGCCAGCACTGGCGACATAAATTGCAGCACCAACAATTGCATTTCTTTTGAGGCGTAAATTGCCTGCAAACGTTGTTTGCCGTGATGTGCTTTTTGCATAAGAAATTCGCATTCGTGTGCATCACATGTGGAATAGCGTTCTCAGAGAAATAGGGTGAATTTGATTGATCAATACTTTGAATTTATACCAAGAGTTCTTAGAACAATCACAATAATCTATATATTAACCCAATCCCCGCCAGTGATGCCATATGGCACAGTTAAAACGCATTACCTGAATGTTCACCAAAATCATTTTGTAACTTTTTCGCGCAGGCTTGTTGTTTTTTATGTGCGACGAAATGTTTGATCTATCATTTGATGCATTCCACGCGTAAATATTCCATCAATTTTTCAAGCGTGAGTGGAGAGGAAGTGATCATTGAAAAATTATTCGAAAAAAATCGATTATGGCATCGAGACGAGGGCGAGTTGCAAAAAATTATTTATTTGTATTTCGATTTTGAAAAAAGTAATTATGCCAAATTGAAGAGTAATGGAGTAGTTTCTAAAGTGTATTTATATTTTTCCAAAAGTTGTTCCCTACTAAGTGACAGGCCAGAATATATTTTAAGTGTGCCATATGGCATCACTGGCGGGAACCGCTTATGTAAAGTTTACAGGCAGATTAATTTCCATTTATTTCAATAATTCAATTCATAAATAATTTATATGGGGAAAATCTCTACCTGGGAGGGTTTGAACACCAAAAAACCCACCCCGTATGAACGGGCCTGGGTGTCATATGAATTTTTCGCGCCTTTTTTATGAAGATGTGCTGTAAATGATTGTGGATGCATCTAACTATTGGGATTATGCTTATCTTTGGTTACAATGCTTGTAGTTAATCGTGAAAATTATTGGGTCATTAAAGCCACGATTTTTGCTGGCATGTCTCGAAATGGTTTCAATCAAATAAGCCGTTCTATTCACTTTATACTGAAAAAACACATTGATCCCTTTCACCCTGAGCATCATTTGATGAGTCCATGGCACCGTATTTCAGACTGCTCTCATGCAAACAGTTTATTCGAGACAAACTTCTCCTATCTCCTATTTAGATACATTGTATGGTGTCTGAACACTCTTGGAGGGTATTTGGTGTCGTTTGGTATTTACCGAGGAAAGTATTGTTGTAGTCACTTTGTGGCAGCTCTATTACAAATGATCAACGCCCTTCCTGACGACGTTCGTGCCCTCCTATTCCACTTTTACTTCTACAATTTATTAACTGGAATCCCAGTTTTAAATTATTTGCAAAGCCTAAGCTACAATGTAACGGGAACCATAAGAGAAAATTGCATTCCACACAACTGCCCACTTCCTGTAAGGACATCATAAAAAAAAACCAAGAGGGCATATCAAATTTGCAGAAAACAAGGAATTTGACGTCGCCATTGTAAAGTGGAATGATAATAATTGCATTTTAGTTGCTTCTACTTCACATGGAAGAGATCTAAAATCGATAGCTACGCTCTTTTGTAGAACGTTTTGATGGAATCGCTCATTACGTTGGTGAATGTGATCGACGTAAGTAGATGTAAATATAGACCGTGCAAAAACCAATTCTGAAACAGGTGCATAAGATGCAATGTAAATTTATGCGTTAGATGTTTCGTCAAATATCACACAACTGCGGATAAGTATGCTACCTTACCATTTTTATTCAAAAAATATGTATGCATACGTGTAAAAAATAGAATTTTAAATAAAACTCAAAGTACATTTTTTGCTAAGAGGTTCCCGCCAGTGATGCCATATGGCATCAGGGCACCATGGAAAAATGGGGCGTGGTCCCTGAAAAAACTAACCGGATTTGAACTCAAGAACCTTCTTTTACCCCCCAAACAAAAATTCACCATCAAATTCAAAAAAATAAGTGCTGGCGGGGAATGGGTTAATACACAAGACAAAAATTTGTCCTACTTTTTTGTGTGTAAAAGTGTAATATTTTGTCGTTGAGCCAGGTAAAACTAAATGGAAATTTTTCAGTATTAACAACGACAAAATATGCGGTCACACAGAGCTGAAAGAGGATACAGCACAAAGAGAAAGGCAAAAAGCAGACTGACACTGACTTCATGTTTTTTTCTTTTCTTATTGTTTCACATTTGTCATTGTACCAGGGATGATAAATGAGCTTTTCTATTTTGCGCTATACAGCAAAGAAAGTACTAAAACTGTCGAAAAAGTACTAAAATTTGACCATACGAATGGTTAAAACATTCTTTTTTGGCATTTCTTAAAAAGTGTCATGTATCCGGGTATGGGACACATCATGTATCCGGGTATGAGACACATTTTTTTCGAACCCAAATCGAGTGCAACCGACGTGTATATAATGATACAAAAATCAAGGTTTGTTTTCATTGCATTTTCGAAAGATACAAAATTTGTAACAATATGGGCGTTTTTTTTTCGAACCAAAATCTAATGCAACTATTGCAATTGGACCATTGCCAATTTAATCGTTTTACTTCGATACTTTTGGACCTTTACCGATATTTGCGGTGTTTTTCAACATTTTTTGATATTCACCGATGTTTTAGATGTTTTAAAATATTTTTAATTGGTACTTTTGGACTTTTACTGATATTTTGGATGTTGTTCGACAGTTTTGTACTTTAACCTATATTTTAGATGTTTTTCGATACATTTGGACTTTTACCTATTTCTTCGATGTATTTCAATATTTTTCGGTACTTTTGGACTTTTCCCACACATATTTCAACTATTTTTCGATACACTTGGACCTTTAATGATTTTTACGACATATTTTGATATTTTTCGATACTTTTGGACTCTTGCCAATATTTTAGCATTTTCAATTTTACCAATTTCTTTTTCTTCTTCAGGTATTTCAATATTCTTAGATACTTTTGGAGTTTTAACGATATTTTTCTATATTTTCGATACTCTTGGACTTTCACCGGAGGAATCGGTAAATTTTAGTATTTCTCGATAAATTTTAACTTTTACCGATATGTTGGATGTGATAATTTTATAGAAATAAATGAAATAAACATGTTGGAGCTACTGTTTGTGGCACATTATTTTAAAAAATTATTAGCTTTTTTGGTGCTTTCTTGCTTTTAACCAAAACCCGAGCAATGCCGGGTAAAACAGATATTCTATATATATATAAATGCGTGGATGATCTTACCATTTAACCGATTTGAGATAGTAGATTGAGAGAAATTTTGGATGTGTTTCGATTTTTTTGGAGTTTTACCGATATTTTAGAGGATTTTCGATACTTTAGGAGTTTCACCGATATTTTAAATGTTTTTTTTTTTTACTTTTACCGATACACTGAATGCTTTTCTATACTTTTGGACTTTTACCAATATTTTGGATGTTTCTCGATCATTTTTAACTTTTATCGATTCCTAAGATGTTTTTCGGCACTTTTTGACCTCAACCAATACTTAAAATATTTTTCGATACTTTTGGATTTTTACCGATATTTTTCAATACTTTTGGACTTTTACCGATACATTACATGTTTTTCGATACTTTTGGACTTCTACCGATATTTTAAATGTTTCTCGATATTTTGGATGTTTTTTTATACTTTTAGACTTTTGCATTGGCACTGGCGTTGACCGAATTTTTTCGAGCAGTTGCAGAGTGCCTATGCCCAATACTTTGCAATCGTATTTGGGTTTTTTTTTATAGCTCCTCAGTAGCTATTCATGCAGTTAGATGCGCTTTGAATCAAACCTTCGAAAATACTCTGTTAGGTTTAACTGTGCACCGGTCGTTATGGTGTAGAGATGAAATAAATCCTTAGGATGAAAACTAAAGAAAATTTATATGTCAGCGGTGCCTCTCAAATTAAATGTTTTTGCGGCTGTAAAGATTACTAGGTACGGGTATTGAATTCTGCCAATACTCAATTTTTTTTTTGTTTTTTAAACACTAAACTGCACTCGGAAAAAGTATATCTACCTTTAAGTGAGTGGCCAAAATTTGGCCACCTGCGATACTAGTAAAAATAACTATTTATTGTATCACCCTGATAAATGTAAGCGCTGTTAAAAATACGAATACTCAAGCAATTACTCAGTCAGTTGCAAGGATACGCTTTTGCGCACCAAATTAATTTTATCTAGATAATCTAAGCCTCACAAATACAGACAATACTAAGAGTAAATATGGAAATTAAAACACAACAGTGGGTGGCGGCAAATACTTTACCGCCTAAGCTGAATACATTGGACATCATGATGTGACTTAAGATCTGCATAGAATGCAAAATCAATAAATCATCAACATTCCCCATGATCATGAAGCTGAGCATATTGATATCTCATTGTTTACTTTTTGTAATTACAAAGACATTCTCTTCTTCTTTTTATATTTTGTTTTTGTTGTTTAATAGGTGCTGCTGTTGATGTGGCTATTGCTGGACTGCCTTAAGCATATGAATTGATTTTGTTATTATTGCCAACAGCCAGCAACAGCTGCAGCTGTGCTACCAATAAGTTAAGGGGAAATCTTGACTAGACAGCTCACAACCACTTGATAACCAACAGTCGATTTTCTTGGATTGCCCATTTTCTGTGATTTCCCAGTGTGCCAAACGGACTCGTTTCGGATCCGTAACGGGTTCATATTTTCGTTCTTTTTATCCGTTACGGAATCCGTTACGTATCCGTTACTGATCCGTTTGCGGGAAGGATTCCTAAAAAAAAACGAATCGTTTTTTCTTCTTTTATGGATCCGTTTCGAACCTGTAACGTACATCAAAAACGAATTCAAAACGGATTCGCTTTTAATAATGTTAATGCTGCTTATAAAAAAAAAAAGAAAACAGGGTGAAGCGCTTATTTTTAATTAAAAAAAAAACAAAATAACAAAAAAAAAAAAAAAAAATTACTAGCCCGGCCGGGAGTCGAACTCAGGCTCCCGGGGTATTACTCTTTCATACACGAGACGTTAGACAACTGGGCTATTGACCGATATGATGTCTACTTAACTGATGTAGACTTATTTGATGTTGAGATTTAAAGTTTGTATATTAAACAAATTTCTGTTGTTTTTTTATAAGTATTCTGTGTTGTTTTTCTTCCCTTCTTTTGATAAAAAATAAGTTAAATAAAGCAAATCCGTTTTGAGTTCGTATTTGAAGTATTTAAGGAATCGAAACGGATTTGCCCAGGTTCGAATCCTACCAGAGGTGGATTTTTACCCTTTATTTTTCTTCCTTTTTTTCTTTTTATTATTTTTTAATTGCTAATAGGCGCATCAAAACGGTTTTTTTCTGTAAATATACAGCATTAACATATTTAAAAGCAAATCCGTTTTGAATTCGTTTTTACATAAGTTTCGGATTCAAAACGGGCCCGCACTGCGGAATTTAATTTTTTTTTTATTCGCTAATAAGCGCTTCAAAATGTTTTTTTTTTTTTTATCTAAACAAAGCGTTTTGAATTCGTTTTTGATGTACGTTACGGGTTCGAAATGGATCCGTTACCGCGGATTACGTTTTTTATACCTTTATGAACTCGTAATGGATTCGAAACGGATCCTCATCCGTTTTTGTGCACATTGGGTTCTCTTATTCATCTTCTTTTTATCATAGAGCAAATGATTTTTCAGCAGCTTCTATCCAATGGAATACAAAAAGTGCAAACATTCTCAGATTTAAATTCATAATGAGCCGTGAGATCCATTGCAATTTCAAAGCCTTTTGTTAGCTGGTTTGCGCTTCTGTTGCTTCTTCTTGGTCTTCATCCCATGCCACCACATCATCATCTCTAGTTAATGCACTTGGCGTTGCATTTTTCCAACAATTAACTTCGGACTTGTAACGTGAGTGGATTTTAATTAAAAGTTGCCATGAATAAAGATGTTCGTGGCCGTTTGTCGTCGCTAAGGCGGTTTCGCGATTACAAGCAAATTTTATTGGCATCACCAAATCGCTTTGCTTTGTCCCCGCTGTTTGTTGTGGTTGTTGCAATGATGGTACGCTTCGGAATTCTTTTGTGCTATTTTTTTGTCAAAGATAATGCCCGGTATAGACTTGAATTCTATGTCGCCTATAATAAGCCTATAATAATTGACTGCTTACTTTAGTTCAATATACGTCCCGTACGTTTTCTCTCGAAATAGCTTAAGTTTAAGCTAGCAGAGCTAACTTTTTTTTTTAAAAAATGAAGAGCCTAAAATTCGGCGTTTGGGCCCAAAATTAGCCCATAATTAGCCTATAATTATGGAATTTTTTTTTTTCAGTTCTGCCATTTTCGCTCTGCTAGCTTAATGTACCTAATTATGTTGGTCTTTTCCTCCTTACACTTACAAACATAATGCCATGTATAGAAATTAAAAAGCTAAACAAGCGATAACATGCCACAACATAAAACTTATGATTCCATTCTGTTAACTTTCCAGATAAACTTTTATTTCTTTGCCATAGTTCATTTTTTTACACAAGTGGCAGTAAAGTTCCAAAGACAAAACTTATCACAAATGCACACATGGGAGGAGAAGGAGCACAAAAAGCAACTGTCAGAAGAATAAAGAAAGAAAAATGTGAACAAAACTTGCGCGCAATATGAAAATTATTAATTTTCTCATTTTTTTGTGCGCTGTTGCTGCGCAGCCACTGCACTGCAGCCAGCCAGCAACCCTGCAATCTTTCAACTCTATGTGCAGTACAATTTGCAAAAGAAAATGAGGCCACCATACGCTGCGAAAATAACAAAGGCAATATAACAACAACAAAAACCAAAACAACTACAGCAATAACAATGTCGTTTTTAACAAATACAACAACTACTTATGTGCCTTTAGACACATTCTCTTATACGTAGCTCGAAAATATTATTTCAAATATTTTGTGTCATATTTGCTTTTATTAAATACATTTCTTCATATTACATACATTGAAATATCCTTACACCGCGATTATGATAGTTATACCGAATAAGGGTTTTATGCACAATCCCCAACCCTGTGACAAAATGTACTTTGGATCTTTTTTTGAGTTATTTGTATTAAGTAGTACAGTCATTAGGTAGTTCTACCTGGAAAGTTTTGCGGTATTTTTGCAAATGACTTGTTTTATAGATCTTGATGTGTTCTTTCAGAATTTTAACTTCGCTACCTCGAGTCGTCTTCGCTCGGGCCGCCATATTGGAAAAATGGCGTCTAAAATCAGTTTTTTACAAATATCTCTTTAACGGTAATATTCACAGAAAAATATAGTGCAGCAATATTGTAGCTTATAAAATTTTCTATAAAAATGATTCTTAAATAGTTTTCGTATGACCTATAACTCAGGAGATATCCTAATTCCAAATTCGAAAAAAATTAGTAAATTGTCCGCGACGCACAATGGTCTATAAGAGAGCGATAGTCGGTCATAACTCCGAAAATTTTTGTATTAAAAGTAATATTTTTTTTGGACCAATTTAAAGTTAAATATCTAGATAACATATTTCAAGTATCAGAATACCAAGAAATAATACCATTTTTGAGTTTTCGCGTCCTGAACTGGGTGAATTCAGAAAATGGTAATTTTTTACAAAAATCTTTTAAAATATGTGAAAATTTAAATGAGTGTATCTTTAAAACTAAACAATTTTACCTCCTGAAACTTATGGTGAAAATAATGTGATCTATTTTCTGAAGACTTGCGTACTTAGATGTTATTTTTTTTTTTTTTAATATAAAAAGGATATCTGGATCATCACAAAAAATCTCAAATTTCATTTCCCAAATTTACGAATTTTGCACTCTATGGACTATAACTAATATGTTTTATGGAGTTGCAACGGTTAGATCATTTAAGTGTGTAACATGAGGTATTTTAAAGGTTCTGCGCATTTATCTGACTCCCCCATCACTCCCCTTCATGGACTACGATGATTTTTTCTTCAGCGACTTTTCTGTATTCTTGCAACGCTCAAGTTTCGTAAAACTAATAACAACCAAAGTGTTTGAAGTAAAGCAATAAAATTCGATTTCTGATATAGTATTAGCAGCATCTATTTATTTGTTGAAAATGGGCGTTTTCGGGTCAAGGACACGCCCACCTCCTATATAACCAATAATTTTAAATCACTATAACTTCCTAAATATTTCACTATAACTTCCTAAATATTTCAAAAACAAAAATAATATTTAATATCTGAGTTAGTATAGATATCATTAAGTCATTTGGTGAAAATGGGCGCGATCAAATCAAGGACAAGCCCATTTCCCATATAGGCCAAAATTTTGTCGTGATATAATCAATTTTTTAGAAAACTGTCCGCCATTTTGTTTACAAAAAAGATGATACCGAATTCGTAATCAGCGACCTCAAAAACCCCTTAGCCACAATTTTGTCGCGATACAATCAATTTTTTGGAAATTTGTCCGCCATTTTGGATCCGCCATTTTGTTGAAAAAAAGATGATACCGAATTGTCCACTATTTTGGATCCGCCATTTTGTTTACAAAAAAGATGATACCGAATTCGAAATCAACGACCTCAAAAAACTCCTAAGCCACAGGGTTGTTGTGATATAGTCAATTTTAAAGAAAATTGTCCGCCATTTTGATTTTTAAAAAATCGTTTTCAGATTTAGAGTCTGCGACCCCCAAAATATAGAAATTGATTTTTTTTTTATAACAAATAACCAGGAAAGAGTTATGACCAGCTAGAATAGCATTCTAGACCACTGTGCGCCGCTTATGAGTAGGCACAGTGATGTGCTGAGCTTAAAGTTACGATAACTCATGAAAAGTCACACGTTAAAAGTAAAAATATCTATATATATGGAATTATTTGCACTACAAATAACATATTAATTTTTTTTCATATGGCTTATAGTTTAGGAGATACTTTTTCAGCAAACTTAAATTTTAGGAAAAAATCGTTTTTTCAAAATAGCTCCAAAACGGTTTGTCCTTGAAAAAAAAATTTCCATGGATTTTGTAGAATGTTGAATTTCCTATAAGGGTCTCTTCGAACTCTTTTTTCGTCAGACTTACCCTTCATGAGATATCGCGACTTGAAAATCATTCAAAATTGAACATATAGGGCGCATAGTACATATATAGTAGGTGGAAAAATTAAAAGAATTTTCTAAGACAAAAGATTAGGGCTATTCGATGACGTTCGCAAAAGTGAACTACATTACTCCCTGGATGTACGCCATATGTCTGAAAATATTGTTACCTGCACTAAAAAGGAAGTATTACTCGGATCGCAGACCTAATAACGAAAAATGGTTGCCAGATACGGAATCAACGACAGCAAATTAATCAAGAAAAAAAAAATTTTCCTAAAAGCTACAGAGTAAGAGATAGGTTGCTCAAAAATAATTTTCATGAAAACCCTTAAAAAATGTGGTTCTTTTGTTTGGAAATATTGTGCTTAAAATAATATGCAGAATGCAAAAATATCAGAAACAACGCTAATCATTGATGCAAATGACGCAAATCGAGGCTGAGATTGAATAGCTCCACTACAGCAACAACAACAACAACAATAGCTTTTACATCTTAAAAGAGTATTCGCGGAAAACCAAGCAATAAAATAAACTGCAAAACTTAGGAAAACACAAAAATGAGAGAAAAGGAAAATTTAAATATCTAATGTTTCAGAATTCCAACTCAATAACACCCGAGTGTAACGCAATGCGATGAAAACAAAAATATTAAAAACAACAACAGCAACAACGCAGAGTGGCGAAGCACTTAAAATGCAGCAAACAACAGACCCATAAACCCACCGCCCTCCCGCCAGATCATCCGCCTTTGGAGTGCATGCTTGGCAGTCGACAATGAGGCGCTCAAGGTCACCAAAACTATCGCTATCGCAAAGTATTGTTTTTTCTTCTTCTTCTTCTGCTTATTCTTCTTCATCTCGTTATAGTGCACTGCAAAATTCTAATAAGCGTTTAGACGCGCAGTGTAGAAAAAAATATTTTAGCAAAAATAATGAAAATTTTTAGAAAAAAATTCAGAAAAAAATAAAAGCAACTCAAATAAAGAAGCAGAAAAACTAATGAGAAAAATATGGAAGAAACAACAACAATCATACAAAGAAAATAAAGAAGATTGCAAGCGCTAAAGCTTTAGCGAAAGCATTCATTCTTACTCGGTGCGAATCCCTAATCATCTTCAGCCGAAAGCACAATCTTGCACGTTTACATGCTGGTTCCAAAGATCATTGCAGTCTAACTGTTGTTTACACTGTGGCTGCACAGTGGTAAAATAGATAAAAAAAATTTCCGAAAAATATTGTATCTTAAGTTTTTTCTAATGTGCGAACATGTCGAGAAATTTTTTTCTTTTTCAAAATTCTTCCAAATCCCCAAAAATCTGTAAAATCGAAAAACTTAAATGCATTAATTTTAAATTACCTTAGAGGATACCCATAAACTCTTTCCGCAAAAAATCCAGAAATTTCAGATTTTTTTTTTTTTTTTTGACCGACTTTGAACGAATTTCATACAATCTCCTCAAAAAGTATTTGTTTTTTTTTTTTTTTTTTTTGAATAAAGCCAATGGAAATCTGCAAAGACCTTTAGCTTCCCCCTCCATTTTCCACTTTTGTTCAACTTAGAAATAGCATCTGCGTTGCAGTTTTGCATTTTGGATCTATCAGAAAACCATATCTACCTTCACTATCATCATTTGTATTTGAGGAATTATTTCGAGTGTATTTCCTATGACCTAAATACAATAAAAACTATCTTTGATAAATGTCATTGAACTACCAAATTGAGTCATTTAACCATCTACATTACATATGCATGGGGTTTTACATAAAAAATGGCTTTGACAGATTAGCAGGCAAACATATTTCATCCCACTGTGCTACCACTGCACCTTGCATTGAAAGCTTTTCATAAGACGCTTCGCTACGCTACACGATACTCAAGATCAACACTCAACGACTGAGCGCAACAAGTGCGCGACTGCTGCCTGCCATCGTTGTTGCTGCCGCTACCCCCACCCTGACAGCGATGGGGTTGGCCTTTGTTGACTTCTTTTGGACGTCTCTAGGTTCGCTTGTTTGCTCGTTTGCGCATTTTGAAGATACGCGCACGAATGTTAAATGAAAAACTTTTCGAGGCTGCGCGCTATTGGAGAGCAGAATTCTGATTAGAGGGAAGCGCGTTCGGTTGAGGGGAGTTGAAAGAAGATGCACACTATTGTTATTTGTAGAAATAAAGATATAAAATGAACTACTAAAAGTTTATCGTTAGAGGAATAGACTTTGCGTTTCTTCTTCACAATTCACTATTAACTTCTCTGTACAACGATGACTTCGGGGTCTTGCTTTCTTAACTATGCATTTTCAGTTACAAAAAAAAACCATTCTCTCAATAGAGCTACCTGAAGTAGAATGTACAAAAGAAAACCAAAAAAAAAAAAATCCTTTCAATTCAAAAGCATTAAAAGAAAAAGTCAAGACCTGTTTTGAAAAAAAAGGAATCCCATAATTAAGGGCTGTGACAACTTAAATATGCGGTTTTCATTTTCCTTTACGCATAACCGCACAAATCAAATAAGCGAAAGCTAATTTCAAGTTGTTGATCAAATTTTTAACACATTTTTTGTCATTCCATTCAAAGAATAAACAAAAAAGGAAAGTTTGGATAAAAAGATATCGATAGACGTCACGATGCACTGTGGGAAATTTTGTCCTGTTTGTTTGCCAAAAGTCGAATTTTAGACACTTAAAAAATAAAATTTTGGGTATGCTATTCAAATGAGAATACTTGCTAGAGAAAATCGCCATACTTAGTTTTTTCTTAAAGTTTTTATCCTTCAGCTACACAAGTGTCAAAGTTTCTACTTCTGAAAAAATAAAAATTTTGTTGTTCTTTTAACTCAAAACTAATTAAAAATATTTAAAACGGAAACGGGAACTAATAGAAATAAGTTACTCTCTATATAAAAAAATTTGTCTTTTCGTATAGTGGTTTTAAAGAAATTTACGTTTTCTTCAGTGAGATTTAAATCGTAAAATTTTTTTTTAAATTTAAATATTGGTGAACCAGGAAAAATACAGTCCAGCCTAGGCCTCTTTCTAACTTATATAAATACGTAGAACAACCAGTTTTGAGCTCTTCTGTAAAAAAAACTTTTTTGCGCTTTTTTGCGATTTTTCAATAATTGACATTTTTCTCAGACAACTTCTGAATACGAAATGCAGACTTATTCGATATCTGGAGAGCCAAAGAAGACAAAGAGACAGAAGTTTTAAATCATGTGATAAATCTCTTGAATAAAGGTGATAGATCGAACTCGTATGCGAAATATATAGGTGAAAAGTCTAAAGCCTATTGCAAACATTTGAAAGAAAAATGGGGAAATACCACTCGTATATCATGTCAATATCTACTAAATTTGCAATACTTTGAAAAATTTTGTCTTGAAACTGCTGATATCATAAAAAAAGTATCCCTGGTATCCGATGACACAAAGTCTTTATTTATTCTAAGGAAATTATTCGAAATATGGTACTTCCGGTAGGATACTTTAGAAAAGATGCAAATGGGTGTCGGAATAAAATACTTAATTTAGGAAGACTGCATCACGCTCGCGAATGTGACAAAACAATAAAACTTTCTGACGTTTTTCATAGAAATTGAATACCTCAGATCCCGTCATTTCCAGCATTTTTTAAATTTCGAGCTTTTAATATGCATTTTACTCATGAATTTATAATGTTTTTAAATTAGCTCAGTTTATGTAAAGTTTGAAAAATTAGTTTTTAATATAATATGCTTTTAGATCTCTGTAATTTTACTGTTACTGTTACTATATGTACATTTGTGTGTAAGTATATACTTAGAAAATATGAATATACCATACCAAATTTTAATAAAAAATGTTCTATAATAATTTCTTTGGAAAGAGGTTGAAAAAAGTGCTTGACAGTTGTCCAATTTGACCAATTTTAAAATATTATGTTCTCTAGAGTAAGTTAGGGTAATGTGGACTATGTGGGTAATGTGGTGCACCCTTTCATTTCTCATATTAAAGGCTGTACAACAATTCTGGTTATTTGTGCACATTGAAACGCGAAAAACATATTCTTTACGCTCTTTGGCTTTTCTATTATGCTAATAATTTGTGTGCAATTTCTTAGCATATGCTGTGAGGTCAAAATGACTTATTTGTAGTACTCTGTGAATGATTAAATAACTTCCTAAGAACTCTGTTTTCTAAAATTCAAATAACTCTAATGCAATTATGGAACTATTATTCAACGGAAAAATGCGTAAGCAAGTCTGATTTTACATTTATTTTATATAATTAACGGCTATTTCAAAAAAGTGATGTATTCGGGTAATGTGAACTACCCCATATTATATAAAGTATATAAACTCTGATTACTATTACACCTTAAAAAGCTAATTACATGTGTGGGATACTCGAGTTTGACTAATATGGAGTACTATTTTGCGTATGATTCGCAATCCCTTATTTCTTATTCACTTGTTAGTATGAATTTGGTTTGTTTTACTAAAAAATATTCTTTAATAAGCCTATACAGCTATTTTATAGCAATTATAATCTAAAATAATACTACTCGACTTTTAGTCAAAAAAAGTTGCGAATAACGTTACTACTTAAGGAAATGGACAGGGTGGTCCACATTACCCGATACTATTCTTTTACAACTATTTTTAGGTACTGTCAATTTATCTGGCCTCACGCTTCAAAATGTTAATATTTGAGTTTATAAATTATCTAATATTAAAGACAATAGAATAACTAACACAAATTAATTGATCAAGCTAACCTACTACCATTACTTTGCACACTGGTTCAAAATCCCTAAAAGCTGGCCAAATGTCGAAATCATTAAAGTTTCGAGACGAAATTTTTTACCTAGGGGTTTTTGAGGTCACTGATTACGAATTTGATGTTAGATTTTTAAAAAAGAAAATGGCGGATTCAAAATGGCGGACGATTTCGAATCTGATATTAGATTTTTAGAAAACAAAATGGCGGATTCGATATGGCAAAAAACAACACTTGAGCAATTTTTATATATAATTTAAAAATTTATTTCAAAACTTTAACTTTGATAGAGTTGTGTGCAACGCACTATGGTTTTTTTTTGGTCTAAAAAGTGCCAAAAAAAATAATTCACTACAAGGACCCTTTTTTTTAAAAAAAATCAAATGCAAAATTAAAGGTTATACATTGAGCTATCTGAAAAGATGCCCGCTTTTTCTAGCATTTGATCCACAAATTTGGGACAGAGGTCGAAATCTCATAAATTTTGAAAAAAATGGTTTTTCTGTTTAAAAATGTTCGTCGCTTTAAACGCAGGAGTGATATATGAATAAATTTATACGTATTGAATGAAATCAAAGAAGAAAAATTTAATTCATTGGAAAAATGGGCGGTGCCACGCCCCCAAAAAATGAAATTCATCATATCTCTGAAACTATTAAATACAGAATAATAAGACTTGGTAAGTTTGTAACACGTATAGGGAGAAATAATAATCATTGGAAAAATGGGCGGTGCCACGCCCCCAAAAAACCAAAATCATCATATTTCTGAAACGATTGAACGTAGATAAATAAAACTTGGTAAGTTTATAGCACGTACAAGGAAAAATAATAATAGTTCGAAAAATGGGCGGTGCCACGCCCCCAAAATCTAAAATCATTTTATCTCTGAAACTATTGAGCGTAGATAAATAAAACTTGGTAAGTTTGTAACGCGTACAGGAAGAAATAATATTTATTGGAAAAATGGGCGGTGCCACGCCCCCAAAAAACCAAATCATCATATCTCTGAAACGATTGAACGTAGATAAATAAAACTTGTTAAGTTTATAACACGTACAAGGAAAAATAATAATAGTTCGAAAAATGGGCGGTGCCACGCCCCCAAAATCTAAAATCATTATATCTCTGAAACTATTGAACGTAGATAAATAAAACTTGGTAAGTTTGTAACGCTTACAGGAAGAAATAATATTTATTGGAAAAATGGGCGGTGCCACGCCCATTCTATGTCACTTTATTTTTTTTTTTATTGTTTCGGTACCACCAATTTTTCCAATTGATATTATTTATCCCAGTGCGTGTTACAAACTTACTAAATCTTACTATCTACGCTTAACAGTTTCAGAGATATGATTATTTTGGTTTTTTGGGGGGTTGGCACGCCCATTTTCCAACTATTATTATTTTTCCTTGTACGTGTTATAAACTTAACAAGTTTTATTTATCTACGTTCAATCGTTTCAGAGATATGATGATTTGGTTTTTTGGGGGCGTGGCACCGCCCATTTTTAAAATAAATATTATTTCTTCCTGTACGCGTTACAAACTTACCAAGTTTTATTTATCTACGTTCAATAGTTTCAGAGATATAATGATTTTAGATTTTGGGGGCGTGGCACCGCCCATTTTTCGAACTATTATTATTTTTCCTTGTACGTGTTATAAACTTAACAAGTTTTATTTATCTACGTTCAATCGTTTCAGAGATATGATGATTTGGTTTTTTGGGGGCGTGGCACCGCCCATTTTTAAAATAAATATTATTTCTTCCTGTACGCGTTACAAACTTACCAAGTTTTATTTATCTACGTTCAATAGTTTCAGAGATAAAATGATTTTAGATTTTGGGGGCGTGGCACCGCCCATTTTTCGAACTATTATTATTTTTCCTTATACGTGTTATAAACTTACCAAGTTTTATTTATCTACGTTCAATCGTTTCAGAGATATGATGTTTTTGGTTTTTTGGGGGCGTGGCACCGCCCATTTTTCCAATGATTATTATTTCTCCCTATACGTGTTACAAACTTACCAAGTCTTATTATTCTGTGTTTAATAGTTTCAGAGATATGATGAATTTCATTTTTTGGGGGCGTGGCACCGCCCATTTTTCCAATGAATTAAATTTTTCTTCTTTGATTTCATTCAATACATATAAATTTATTCATATATCACTCCTGCGTTTAATGCGACGAACATTTTTAAACAGAAAAACCATTTTTTTCAAAATTTATGAGATTTCGACCTCTTTCCCAAATTTGTGGATCAAATACTAGAAAAAGCGGGCATCTTTTCAGATAGCTCAATGTATAACCTTTAATTTTGCATTTGATTTTTTTTAAAAAAAAGGGTCCTTGTAGTGAATTATTTTTTTTGGCACTTTTTAGTCCAAAAAAAACCATAGTGCAACGTTAAATTAATCTACATAAGAATGGATTTTAGATTCCTTTATCATGGAGTATAAGCTGTATAATAACATAAAAATTTTATCATTTCGGGCGAGCACCACATATTGATACTTGGCCAGCAATATGAGTTAAATTTTCCTCTGGTTGCTTCAGAAAAAATCGCGTCAAACAAAAGGTGCAAAAAAGGGCACCTCAATTTTTTTATATTTGTTAGAAAAGGCTTCAATCTTCTTAAATCTAAAAAATCTAGGTGGTATGACGTGGTAAAAATTAGTTCTGGCCTTTTTTCATAACCATTGCAAACTGATTTGGTAAAATAATTTTATTTTAAGTTAATCATAACTGTCAAAAAAGTATAAATTATTGCAAGTTTTGAATTTAGAGGTTCGATAGTAATTTCTTTTACAAAGAGATTCCATATTCAAACATTAAAATCGATTCAGTTTTAAAATAACCGCACAATTTTTACAATGAACACTAAATATTTATTTTATACTCACAGAATTTTGCGCCTGAGAAGCGTACTTTTGGAGAGATCCCAAGAGCATAGTTGGATCTTTCTTACAAATTTTTTGAGGTCTATGGATATCTGTTAGACAATACGGTTCATAAAAAGTTAATTTAAAAAAACTTTATTTTTCGACTTTTGGCCAGCTTTTAAGGATTTTGAACCAGTGTGCTTTGGTAGAAATTGGCAAAAAAGAAAAATGGTAACCACATTACCCGAACTTACTATACACTCCTAGAAAAGCTTCCACGAGATTTCAGCTCAATATCTTTATTTTTGTAATTTTGGCCAGAAAACATGATTAAATTTCCCATAGTGCGATGATGCGATTGCGGTCGCAACATTAGCATATTTTTAGGCGTGCAATCGAAGAGGAAAAAAAGGAAATTCACGCAGTTAAAACAAACGTTGACATAAGAGTGGATACTTTTTTCTTGTTATTTACATATTTAAATTTCGGCCTACGTTAACAACAAACTTCTTCTTTTCTGGTTTTTATTTTCGTTGTCATTTTCCCACTTTTAAAGTCAAAAAGAGACATTAATTTATGTTATAAATTTCCGCTGTTGTAACTTTGTTAAAATCTACCAAAGTTTCATAACTTCGTACAGAAAATTGGCATAAAGAATGTAAAAACAAAATAAATGAATGACAAAGAATAAGATGTCAGTCAGTGTAGGCTGCAAAAATACTTTCGTTTTTTCCTTACGTGACCTTCAAAATTTTTTTCATGGTTTTGTCACTTTTCTTTTCCTCTTAAGAAAAAGACATTCAATAATAAAAAATCACTTAAAATTTTTTCAATTCAAGTTCGTGCTAACGACTTAAGCCATTTCGAACAAAATTAAACACGTTATATCTCGCAAACTCTACAATAGACTGATTAAAAAAAAAAAATTATTTTAAATTCCACGATTACCCCCAAAAATCTAAAAGCGGATGTCAAAAAAGTGCTCTGAGAAATTTAAAATTTTTTGTAGGTCATTAAGAGATCACTTATTGCTTATTCGACAGTTTTTATGAAGAAATTTGTCAGGCGGGAGCCGAACGAAAAAGACAAAGTTGCGGAGTATTTTAGTTGCCACGTTCACTTTTTTGAGTTTGAAAGTCTTAATAACTTTTTACCTTATTTCCTTCAAGTTATTCAAGCTATATTCAATCGTTATCAAAGATCATGGTGACTTGAAAGTCGCTGCCACCAAGCCACCAGTGACAGAAAAGCAGCCCATGATTTTTATGGCTGCTTTAAGAGAAATAAAATGTTTAGACTTAAAAGGAATTCTGAAACATTGATTTGCATCAATTTCTATGAGGGCACATAGCACAGTCCGTTGATGCGCTATGTAAAGAGTTTGACTTGAAATGTTTCTGGTTTAATCCCGACCTCAGACAAAAAGTTAAATTTTTTAGTACCTAGTTATTTTATTTAATTTAAATAAATTAAATTAAACATAAAATTGTCTGAAGATGATTAAGTGGCGGTAATCGAAACATATGTCACCATAACCATGCTTAATAGTTTTTTTCTCTTATCCTAATTGTCACAATTTTAAGTTTTAAATTGATAATTTTGTGCTTGAGCTAAATTTTTATGCAAAACATAAAAACTTTCGCAGCATCACTTTTATCTCACACTTTATTGACTTAACGATTCGTTAATTCAAATTCTTATTTATAAATTTCTATGTTTATTCCATTTAAGCTGCCTCATCATTATCGACGACTTCCCGAACTTTTTTTTTTTTTTTTCATGCGCGTATTGCATTCAACACTGGTTTAATTCTTTCATTTGTAGTCAACCCGCTTGGTGGAGATGGCAAAAGAAGTGAGGTAGTTGTGCAGAGTTGTGCTTGATCTGGTTGACCTCCAAAAAATACTCAGATTCATTCTTTTTTTGCTGCTGCGCGAAGAAAAACATGTGCGAATCCAACTATAATGAAGCAACGCCTCTACTGTGACAATCAACGCAAAATTAATATCGGTTCGCAACTTCTTGAAGCGCTAACCGGCGTAACTGAAAATGCAAAAGAGTGGAAGGGAATTTCAGTGTTGGTGTTGGTTCTAGAATAAGAGGAGAACCTACCACTATCAGTTTCATTAACGAGCTGATGATGGTGACGCTGTAGTTACCGGTGTTGATGTTGATGTTGATGTTGATATTGGAGTTTTTGGTTACTGATGCTGCTGTTGATGCCGCAATGGTGTTGCTGTTGCTGCCTACTTGATATTTCATTTCGCCAAAGTTAGCGTCAATAACTTCCTCATACTGGTTTTTCTGTATTTTATTTTGATTTTTTTCTTTTTGTCACTAATTCAGTTTGCTTGCAGCTTCATTTCTTGATTTTTATAACTCTTTTTGCTTAATTTTTCTACTTTTTTTGGGTTGAATTTTTTGAAAGGTTTTTCGCCGGTCATTAATTACACAGGTTTACAAAAAAAAAAAAAAAAATTTCATGGAGTTTTGACCAGTGTTGAATCCGAATTCCGTGTCCGTTTTTTTCCAGAACGTCTGAGAAAAAAGATTTCAAGGTCATATGGAGGTCAAAATGGGGTTCATATGTCGTTTAGTGATAAATTCGCTAAAATTTTGAAACTAATTTTTAGTCATTAAGCTTAGGTCTTAAAAATAATATGTGAGCAAAAAGGGTATCTCGGACCTAGTTTCGGAGATCAGAATATATATCTTCTATGAAACCGCTATAAGTTGGGAACCCCTGAATAAATTTAGAAAATATTAGTGTCATGTGAAAGGTATTTTGTTGTTGTTATTGTTGTTGTTGTTGTTGTTGTTTTTGCTGTTTTTGTTGTTGTTGTTGTTTGTGTTGTTGATTTATTTGTTGAATTGAAAAATTTCACAAAATTTCAAAAAAGCTCATATCTCGAAAACTATAAATCCAATTGAAAATATAATTTTTATAGGCTGTCAAAATACCTTTCATATGACATCAATGTTTTACAAATCCATCCAGGAGTTCCCAACTTATAGCGGTTTTCATAAAAGATATGTCTGAATTTTCCAATGACTATATGTTCGAAACTAGGTCCGAGATACCCTTTTTGATCACATATTTTTTCTTAAAACTAAGAATTCAATGATAAAAAATTAGTTTCAGAATTTTAGCGAATTTATCAGAAAACGGATCCGGGATTCGGATTCAGGACGCCAAAGTCCCTACGAAACCTATAGTCTGGTCAAAACGCCATGACATTTTTTTTTTTTGTAAACCTGTGTTATTCTGCAGAAGAATATCAAAGAATACATGAGATCAAGGTCAATAAATGACTTTTTTCATGGTAATTAATGGTGCGTTATACATATGCCGCTTTCTCGATTATGGTTTGTTGAAATAAAATTAAAAGAATAAGAATAAGAATTGCAGCTGGTTAGTAAATCCCTTTCAGTTTTTATTGAGGTACCTATGTAAAAGACATTTGGGTGTTTTTTTTTTTTTTTTTGATTTGGTTACAAAGTTCTAATGAGGTAAAAATTTCCAACCAAAAAAGACTATTTGAATGAAATATACCACACCTAATTATCCATAACTTGAACATTTCTTAACAAATTTTTATATTCAGACCATTGAGGGAACAGCCAACAATTTGACTTTACTGCACTGCAATCAAACTTAAACTATACATACATCAACTCAGAGTGCATATCCAACTGTCAGCGACTGCTTGGAATATACATTTTGCTCGGTGTCAAGAACTCGATTTAAATCGAATTTAAAGTAAGTAAGTTAACTTTTCTTACTTTTGAATCTCTTTGGTATTGATTTTTAACTTTTTTGGTATCAAATTCAGATTTTTTTCCATAAAAGTTTAAAATTTATTCCAGAAGAAATTTATTCCAAATTAGTTTGAAATTAATACTTTTTTGTCATTGTTCTATACAAATACTTTTTCTTATTAAAATTAAACTAAAATTTTTACTAAACAAAACTTTTTTTGAAATCTTTTGTTTGCCATTTTTAAAAAAGAGGTCTAAAAACGGTACACTTAAAAAATCACAACAAAACGAAACACAAATAGTATTTTCGATTAAGTTGTCGGTGCTGAATCCGAATCCGGAATGCTCTATTGAATTGTTTTTAAGAAGAATTGTTAAGAAATATGGAATTTATCTCTAAATTTTTAATTCTTATGAAAAAGATTAACACAGAAAAATTTAATGTAAATTATGTACATTATGTTATTGTTGGAGATCTATTTTCAGTGCTCATTTTCGATACCCTTCTCGTTGATATTTTCATCACCAGGTATTTTATTTGTCGATCGTTTCGAGAAATTTAAATTTCGAAAATGGTCAGGTACATATTTTTGAATTTGAAAATTTACAAAATGGGTTAATTTTCTCAAAACAATATTTTTTTTTTTAAGAAAATGTTGATAAAAAGCAAATGTTCCCCATAAGTTTTGGTTTGCGCTAAATGCTTATGAGAGAACTTTTTTTCTAAAAAGTCAAATGACAATTTTTTTAACTTTATTTTGTGCTTTGATTTACACCCACTAGATGGCAAAAAAAAAGAACTCAAAGAAGAAAAATATAACTTTTATTACTTAGAAAATCAAGGTATACAAGAAAAACAATATTTCCCATGTAAATCATAAGAATATTGACGTCCATGTTTTGAAAAATCTTAAAAATTAATTTTCCCTAAAAAACTTTTTTTTTTTTTCTTAAAAGTTTTTTTACTGAAATCTCTTGAAAACGAATGTTCCGTAAAAAATAATAAAAAAAAAATTTTTTATGGAAAATTTATTTTTAAGATTTTTCAAAACATGGCCATCATTTCGTTAATATTCTTATCATTTACATGGGAAATATTTTTTATTAACTTCCTAGTGGGGAACATTTTATATTAAGTTAGTCAATTACATTTTGGGAATACCATCAAATAATAACATATTGTCCCATTTTTGCGACTAATTACTCGGAAGCATTTAAAACTAATTTTTTTATGATAAGAATTTGCTGAAAATACTGCGAAGTTATAAGAGCACAGTTCAAAGAATTGAGGGTTTCCCCCAAATCATTTGCATCCACGGAAAACTAATGAACCTAACAACTGAGCTAAATATAAATTAGTCATAAATAAATAAATTGTCACACAAGTTCATTTGATTTCAAAGCACAAACGCTCAAATAAAATGAAACGAAATTAATCAAATACACGAAATAAAAATAAAAACAATAAAATTAAATAATTTGAATAAAAAAACGACGCGACAACTTGTTATTTCATTTAAAATGAGGTAGTTCTTGGCAACAAAATTTATAAACATAAATTTGGCATGAAATTATTTTTGAAAAAAAAAGATAACAATATCGGAAATAAAAGAAATGAATGAATGAAAATAAAATTTATTAAAATATTTCAAATTCAGTCTGACAGAAAAAAACTGTCAAACATTTCAAATTATGATTATATTGATGGTGTGATGATGATAATAATTTGCACATAAAATTGTTGAGTCGTGCGAAATAATGCGAAATAAGCGAGGCGGAAAATATGGAGTTGAGAGTTCAAATAAACTGCTTAATAGGGTTATAGCTAAGTATGTTACTCGTACAAAATTAAATCTTTCGAAATGAATTAAGGTTATTTTATCGCGTTTTATTAGATATGAATTTTCGAGTGTAGAAAAGCGACCTGTTTAAATCTTTTTTTCCTATAACCTCAAAATGCTCAATATAAGGAACAATTTTCGTTTTTATCATTTTAAACTACTTCTTGCGCCTTTATCTGATCTTAGTGCATATTATGACAAAAAATTTTTTGAAAAGATTTCTGTGCCAAAATTTTGAGTATAAAGTAATGTTATTAAGGACACTTTATTTACAAGTACATATAAAGTGTCTCAATAAACAAGTTGAAAAACCGCCTTCTAAACGATTTTTATATTTTTCTATATGCCAGTGGAATTTTCTCAAAGACAATGGTTGTTAAAATTAATATATTTCGTTTCTTTAATGATAAGTTCGCATGTTTTGCAGTTATCGGGGTGAAGTGCAATATTTTAAATTTTTGTACTCAAACCCTGCAGTCTGCTTGGGCAAATCATGTTTCATAGTTCCTTGCTTCCGAGCCGGATAAGCAATCAGTTCATTCAGGTGCTCGAAATCAATAAACTTTTGATTTATGTTTTTCTTATAATTTTGCTTGATTAAACAAATTTATTTCTGCTTTTTGAATTCTCAATCAAATATTAGAACTGGTTCTCTTTTATTGTTGATTTTTCATTATGCTTCATTTGTGGTCTTTCGTTTTTCATCTTTTTTATAATTTTTATTTGCATATTTAAAATTTAAGCCGTGAATCACACCCACAAGCCTAAGTTTATGTGGGCGAAAAAGATTCCTCTTTAATGTTTTTTCTTCTTTATTTCATTTTCATTTTCTTTCTTGTTCAAATTAAGTTTTTTTTTTTGTTTGTTTCCTTTCATTTTGGGATTTTTAAGTTTTGGTCTGAAATTTATTCATTTGGGAATGCTTTTGTTGTTGTTGCTGTTGTACGCATCCCTTTTGCGTTTCATCAATTTTCTAATTCATTGAATAAAATTTTGTTTGTCATCATCACCATCGCTATCATCAATTGTGTTATTGTTGTCTTTGTCCTCTCCACAGTTTTCATAAACATATTCATTTTATCTCTTTTTATTTTTGTTTAGGTTTGTTTCATTTACCATTTTTAATTTTTGTTGTTGTTGACGTTTTTCCTTTTTTGAGTGTTGACGGAAACATAATGTTGTATTTATATTTGACTTAACTTTGCTTCAAGTCACTTTTCCATTAAATTTGCAAGTTTTGTGGTTTTTTTTTCTGCATATTTGAGGGTTTTTCGTTTTAGATACTAGGTCTATTTAATCACTTGAGGTGTTAGTCTTGCCTAAAAACTATGCGTTACTCGACTATGTAAAATGTATTTTGTGTAGATCTTCATTTCATTTCATTTCATTTCATTTCATTTCATTTCATTTCATTTCATTTCATTTCATTTCATTTCATTTCATTTCATTTCATTTCATTTCATTTCATTTCATTTCATTTCATTTCATTTCATTTCATTTCATTTCATTTCATTTCATTTCATTTCATTTCATTTCATTTCATTTCATTTCATTTCATTTCATTTCATTTCATTTCATTTCATTTCATTTCATTTCATTTCATTTTTCATTTCATTTCATTTCATTTCATTTCATTTCATTTCATTTCATTTCATTTCATTTCATTTCATTTCATTTCATTTCATTTCATTTCATTTCATTTCATTCTTCATTTCATTTCATTTCATTTCATTTCATTTCATTTCATTTCATTTCATTTCATTTCATTTCATTTCATTTCATTTCATTTCATTTCATTTCATTTCATTTCATTTCATTTCATTTCATTTCATTTCATTTCATTTCATTTCATTTCATTTCATTTCATTTCATTTCATTTCATTTCATTTCATTTCATTTCATTTCATTTCATTTCATTTCATTTCATTTCATTTCATTTCATTTCATTTCATTTCATTTCATTTCATTTCATTTCATTTCATTTCATTTCATTTCATTTCATTTCATTTCATTTCATTTCATTTCATTTCATTTCATTTCATATCATTTCATTTCATTTCATTTCATTTCATTTCATTTCATTTCATTTCATTTCATTTCATTTCATTTCATTTCATTTCATTTCATTTCATTTCATTCATTTCATTTCATTTCATTCATTTCATTTCATTTCATTTCATTTCATTTCATTTCATTTCATTTCATTTCAGTTCATGGTCAGTAATTATTCCACAAAAAAGAACGAGAGAGTAGTAAAAATTATGTTGGTATAAACCTCAACTAACAAGAATGATGTTTGACTTGACTTAACGTGACCATCCCTCCCTCAGTAAATCCAGTGGTGATGTGTAAAATATGCACAAAAACTAAAAAAAAACCTATGGCACATTGACACACAGACAGATACATTGCAGATACGACGCATGAAAATGGCATCATATGCCTCGTTTTCAAATTGAATTCAACTTCCTATGCAGACGGTGCTCCGGCAGAGGCGGTGCCCTGTGTTGCAATAATAAAATTTATATTTTTATTGGAAAACCGACAGCAACAAAAAGTTCAATCAACTGCATTAAAGTGCCAGTCGGGCAGAAAAGTGAACGAATGGACAAATAGTTAGAGAGACTGACAGACAAGCAGATGAAATAGAAAGATAGACATAATGTCAATAGTTAAACGGCGTGATGCATGTTCTGTATTGATGTTGGTTTTGTTGTTTTTGTCAATTTTATTTGGCACTTAACCCAGTTAATTGGTAAATGGCAGAAACAAATGAAATAATGTGAGTGAAGAGGAATCTAATGAAGTTTGAACACTTAAAACAAAAAAGAGATTTTTGAAAAGGTCATACGGAAATATTTTAGTCCGTGAGGTAGCTATGAATTTCAAAAAGTCATTTCGTACCGATCGAAAGTATTTGAAATCGTTTTTATATGTGTATGATTCTAAGGAAGAAAGTGAATTTCGTCTATAGGGTTCATGGTAAGGGGCAAACCATCAGTGTTTCTTTTCTTTTCTCTTAGTGCAGGAAGAATAACAATAATGAATAGTAGTAACAAAGTGGTAAATAAAAAAGCAAAAGTAAAGTTAATTAAAAACGATATATGAAAACCGGAGACAAGAAGGAAATAGGAACTACAACAAAAAAAAATACAATAATATTGTAATAATAATAATGGCGACAGCAACGGGCTCTACGAAAGCAAAATAGCAAGCGCAAACACTACTAATTGCCAACATTGCTGCAACACGAACCAAGAGCGACAGCCAACAAGTTGCCAGAGTTATAGTGGAATTAGCCAAGAAGTAGCGTTTTGTAACGTGACGTCTGTCAAAATCTATCAAATGGCAGAGGCGTGTAAGCGATTAGTGAAATCGTTAAGTAGCTGTACACAACGTTGAGACCTGTTGAAATTAGATTTTCAAATGTCGCGCTACGTTGTTAGATAAAATAAATTAAATTTGGATGTTATAAATGGAATTTTTTGAACAAATTAAATAATTAAATTAAGTATGGCAATGGATGCTTGTTTACAAAAACTGGAATTTTTCAAGTAATTTTTAAGTTATAAGGTGACATTTCGAACGTTGCCTACCGTTTTGACTAATCGATGCTTCGTTGACAAGTCACCGTGGTGTTACGTTACGAAACGCTACTTCTTGGCTAATTCCAGCATTATGCTAACACTAATGGCATTTCAGTGTGTGACAGTGAAAGTGACTACAACAAGAATATTGAAACAAAAAGAAAATTAGAATGAAATGAAGAAAATATTAACCAAGCGAAGAATATTTAATGAAAAAAAAAAAAACATAGTAATAAGCCAATAAATATGTAGTATTACAAAGAAAAAAGAGCGGAAGTAGGAAGAAGGCACGAAATATTGTAATAATTAGCATGCATAGCCATCATCATCATCACCATACAGAAGAAGAAAATGTGACAAAAGCGAAAACGCAGAAGTCGCTAGATTCATCAGTAGTTGTTGAAGAATATAAGAATATAGTACTTCCCAGTGTACCAAACGGACTCGTTTCAAATCCGTAACGGGTTCATATTTTCGTACTTTTGATGCGTTTGCGGCAAGAACTCCTAAAAAAATAGCGAATCGTTTTTTCTTCTTTAAAAGATCCGTTTTGAACCCGTAAAGCACAACAAAAACGAATGCAAAACGCATTCGCTGTTAATGCTGCTTATAAAAAAAGAAAATGTTGAGGCGCTTATTAATTAAAAAAAAAAACAAAAAAAAAATACTAACCCGGCCGGTAGGCGAACCCAGGCTCCCGGGTTATTACTTTTCATACACGAGACGTTAGACAACTAGTCTAGTGGCCGATATGATGTAGACTTATCTGATATTGAGATTTAAAGTTCGTATATTAAACAAATTTCTGTTTTTTTTTATAAGTATTCTGTGTTCTTTCTCTTCCCTTCTTTTGATAAAAAATATTACATACTCAAATTTGGAATCAAAAACGTTTCTTCAAACAGAGTTTAAAAAGTTTACAAAAAATCATTCGCAATAAAATAAAAGGATAAAAAAAAAACAAATCAAAAATACTTTTTTATCATCATTAACATTAATTAAAGCAAATCCGAAGTATTTACGGATTCAAAACGGATTTAATCGCTACCCAATGTGCACAAAAACGGATGAGGATCCGTTTCGAATCCGTAACGAGTTCATAAAGGTATAAAAAACGTAATCCGCGGTAACGGATTCATTTCGAACCCTTAACGTACATCAAAAACAAATTCAAAACGCTTTGTTAAGATAAAAAAAAAAACATTTTGAAGCGCTTATTAGCGATAAAAAAAAAAAAAAATAAATTCCGCAGTGCAGGCCCGTTTTGAATCCGGAACTTATGTAAAAACGAATGCAAAACGGATTTGCTTTTAAATATGTTAATGCTGTATATTTACAGAAAAAAACCATTTTGATGCGCCTATTAGCAATTTAAAATAATAAAAAGAAAAAAAAAGGAAGAAAAATAATGGGTAAAAATCCACCTCTGGTAGGATTCGAACCTGGGCAAATCCGTTTCGATTCCGTAAATACTTCAAATACGAACTCAAAACGGATTTGCTTTATTTAATTTTTATGATAAAAAAAATATTTTTTATTTGTTTTTTTTTTTCTTTTTATTTTATTGCGTATGATTTTTTGTAAACTTTTCAAACTCTGTTTGAAAAAATGTTTTTGATTCCAAATTTGAGTATATAACATTTTTTATCAAAAGAAGGGAAGAAAAACAACACAGAATACTTATAAAAAAACAACAGAAATTTGTTTAATATACAAACTTTAAATCTCAACATCAAATAAGTCTACATCAGTTAAGTAATCATCATATCGGCCAATAGCCTAGTTGTCTAACGTCTCGTGTATGAAAGAGTAATACCCCGGGAGCCTGAGTTCGACTCCCGGCCGGGCTAGTAATTTTTTTTTTTTTTTGTTATTTTGTTTTTTTTAATTAAAAATAAGCGCTTCACCCTGTTTTCTTTTTTTTATATAAGCAGCATTAACATTATTAAAAGCGAATCCGTTTTGAATTCGTTTTTGATGTACGTTACAGGTTCGAAACGGATCCATAAAAGAAGAAAAAACGATTCGTTTTTTTTTTAGGAATCCTTCCCGCAAACGGATCAGTAACGGATACGTAACGGATTCCGTAACGGATAAAAAGAACGAAAATATGAACCCGTTACGGATCCGAAACGAGTCCGTTTGGCACACTGGGTAATAAGCGCTTCAAAATGTTTTCTTTTGTTTATTTAAACACAGTACTAACAGTATTAAAAGCAAATACGTTTTGATTTCATTTTTGTTGTACGTTATGGGTTCGAAATGCAGCCGTTAACGCGGATTACGCTTTTTATCCCTTTATGAACTCGTAACGGGTTCGAAACGGATCCTTATCCGTTTTTGTGCACATTGGGTTATTTTTAAAGCACCCAAAATCCATTTTGTAATGAAAAAAAAGTTACGAACAAAAAACATCTTTTTTTTTTTAGCCAAAATGGACCTGCGGTATAATCAAAAGTGCTCTATTGGTTTTTCTCGGAATGAAAAGAAAAAAATACGATAATGGTTTTAAAAGTCCTTTTAACTTCTGAGTCGGTCTCGGGATGAATCTAAATTTTGACACCATCCGATGTACATTCTTGATCAACTTCATCTTCTGAGTCGATATAGCTTCACAGGAAAACTAAGCAAGATAATTCGATGAATATTTTTGGTACTATCATACCGTCCATACAAAAAAAAAAAAAACAAAATCAAAATGTTCTAAATGCAGCGGTGTAGGGTATTTATTTTTGGCCTTGCTCGAGCTATTTCTGGCGTTGGGGTAGCATTTTGTTAGATTCCTTGAACGCATGTGATATAAGTCTTGTCAAAGAACAATCTTTATACGCCTGAAATGAACGTTACAATCAGGCCTATCATTGAATCTATCGTAGATACAAATTTCGTACTACCCACGAAAATACTATTATTGATTTCAACAAATTACGAATGTAGTTTCGAAATTCATGGAGTTTTAAGTACTTCTTAAATAAAATTATGATATTTCTTCGGTGGTCATCAAATCAAAATCAAAGTAAGTGATCCCAATATACGAATTTCGAATTCACGTCGTAGCAATTCAATTCGTATTAACAAATGGATTCAGCGATACGCCTAAATTTATTTATTTCTTGTATAGAAAATCCCAGTTACTTGTTCATTTAATCCATTATGATTGTATAAAATCATTTTTCCAAGGAGATAAAGAAGCAAGTGACTTTTTTCTTGTGTTCATATTTCTAGAAAGAAATTAATTTCATGAAATAATGTGGCAAATAATAAAACATTAAATCTCCAATAAAAATGTACCATATGTGTCATTTGTATCCTTAGCATCTATTTTTGGTACCATGGAATAACACTCAATGTATGACACAAACAAATTGGAAAAGTTCTTCACGCCAGAGCGTATATCATTATATCCACGGGATTTGTACTTAGCTGAACTTGATGTGTATGTTTGGATGTGTGCTGTGTGCGCTGACTTCCCTTAAGTGGAGCTTTTTTATACTAAATGGTACATAATACCCTCAAAGAAGTACACAACATACTTGATGTTCATTTATTAAGTGTTTGTTGTTCTTTTTGTAGTTCTTTTTGTTGTCTCAAATAAACTAATTAATGTCCTAACATATTTCGTTAAAAGGCTGTTAAAGTGTGCTCATTTATAGGTTTTCATTTATTCAGAGATGATGACGCTTCTTTATACTGGTTGCTTTTGCTTCATTTCTTGTGGCACGTTGGGACATACGGAACAATATTGGTTAATCATTTAACCCAATCGAAGCGATGGTTGCATATGAACCCATATGGAATGTTTTGGAAGTGGTAATGCCAAATCCTATAAATATTTTCCGCAATGGGTACTATGTCGCTTTTCTGCCAGGGAATACTTCCCGCTATCTTTCCTTGCTTCGATTTTTTCAGTTGTTGTTGAACGAGCACTCCAAAAGTGATCAAAGATTGTTTTTCAGAAAAAAGTGAAAAAATGAGTGGTCGCAAGTGGTGAGTGCATTTTTATTATATTTTTAAAATCTTTTTCGGAACAAAGTGTATATATTATAAAAATAGAAGAAATAAGCTACAAAATAATATATTTTGGTCGTGAAAATTTTAGTGTCTTGTAAGCGAATTTTTGTGTAAAAAAAAGGTGGGTCCATATGGGACCATCGCTTCGACACACTAAAAAATCACAAAAAAAAT
The DNA here is from genome assembly GCA_951812925.1 of Calliopum simillimum. Lineage (NCBI taxonomy): Eukaryota > Metazoa > Arthropoda > Insecta > Diptera > Lauxaniidae > Calliopum > Calliopum simillimum. The sequence continues at coordinate 241,434 of CATOTO010000144.1, read as the reverse complement.
TGTTCTTATATTTTCATGGATTTTGAATGGTTTCGGGATTTTTTTTTTTTTTTGATTATGGGGGTTATCGTGAATAAATATTCCCGGGGAATTTTCTCAGATTGCCGTGCATTCTCTATTGCAGTTTAAGAAAACTCCCCGGGAATCTTGATTCACGATAACCCCCTATATGAAATTACATGAAGTACAGTACTATTTACAGCCATTATTGGATAATGAATCAGAAGAAGAAGAAGTTGCAGCCGTATAGATACAGCCACCAGATGTAAACTACGATTCTGCAGAAGACGATGCAAATGAAGATGAAGGAGGTGACATCACCGACTTGCACCATAATCAGTTGCATCAGTTGGTTGAATAAGAGTTCGTTCGGGGCCTACATATTACTGAGATAGAAACGGAGGATATGGAAGTTGATCTGGATAATGATGCAAGTGACGAAAGACCTTCGACGTCTTTTCATGTTGCACATTTTCCTCCTGTTCCATGGCGTTATGTTGGCCCAGCACTCAACATTCCAACAACTGTTGCCCAACTGAAGGATAAATTTAAATGGTCGAAAAGTTCGTTTTATGCTTCTAAACTGGTTTTTCTAGCTCCAGATTATTTAGATTGCTCAGCTGAGGCTCATCTTTTATTTAAACATTTCTTCGATGAGGATCTTCTACAATTGATTTGCGAAGAAAGCAATAACTATGGAGTGGTTTGTTCGCAAAAAAATCCAAACATTACTAAGGATGAGCTGCAAATCTTCATCGGCATTTTGATTGTTTCAGAATATAATACGCTTCCAAATAAACAATTATACTAGAATCATGACAGCGATTTGCACAACGAAATGATTTCCTCTGCTATGAGTCGTGAAAGATTTCGGGTGATTGAACGCTTCATCCACTTTGCTCATAAAACTGCAATCAATGCGCATGACAAAATGAGGAAAATATGTTCATTGAATCACAATTTCATGAAAAATTTTCATCCAGAGCCCAATCTTTCTTATGATGAATCAATGATCAAATATTTCGGTCGACACGGTTGCAAGCAATTTATAAAAGGGAAACCGTTACGATTTGGGTACAAAGTTTGGTCCTTGAATACACCTGATGGATACTTGATTAATTCCGAAATTTATCAGGGTAAAAATCCACGTATCAATCCGGGCTTGGAAAAAAATTATGGAAAATGTGTTGCACCATTGCTTCAAATGATTCACGAGTTTCCTGATCACATGAAAGACTAGAGTTTTTCGTTTTTCTTTGATAACGTTTTCACCGGTATACCTGTGCTCAAATACTTGAAATACATCGGCCATAATGCGACAGGAACAATAAGAGAATCCATAGAGTATTCCACATAATTGTCCATTGCCTAGCAACTATGAAATAAATAAACGTAAAAGGAGAGAAATAGAAAATATTGTTCTAAAGGACCACAACATATCAATCTCCAAATGGCCGGACAATAAATGCGTTTCTGTTGCCTCGACCTTATTTGGTAAAGATGCTGTAAGCAAGGCCTCACGGTACAACCGAGAGGAGAGAAAACGGGTTCTTATTGATCGAACATTTTCGATTGAAAACTATAACAAGTACATGGGAGGCACCGATCGAATGGACCAAAACGCTGCGTATTACAAAGGTGGTAATTTATACATTATTTGTAAATAGTTTCGGTGAGAGATTAAAAAAAATCTCGAAATTTTAATAGAGTGCGTAAAAATAAGTGGTGGTGGTCAATCTTCACTTGGTACGTTGATGTTGCTGTGCAAAATGCTTGGTTGCTACAGAGAAAAGCTGGTAGCAATATTGCACAACTGCAATTTCGTAGAAACATTGCAATGCACTACTGTAACACGGTTTCGATATGTGTAACGAATATTTCTTTTTCCTCACGCCAGCTCATTCCTTTGGCTGACCGCTATAATGGAGGTGATCACTATCCATGCAAAAGCACCAAAAACCAATGCAAGCTACATAGAATCATGCAAAAGTCATTCACGAATAAAATGTAAAAAATGCAACGCGGCCCTTTGCATTTGGCCATGCTTCAAAGATTACCACATTTTTCACAATATTTGAGTTTTTTGACTGAATTTTTCGTAAATTTTTTAATCTATATAAAATATAATAGTCGCTTTTTCAGTAATAATAAGTTCTTTGTCATAAAATAACAAAAATTAATAAACTTTTCTACAAAAACATAAAATATTTATCGATTTTCATATAACAATTTCGTATATTATGTGAATTTTTTTCTTTTTAATGTTAAGTAGTGCGTCGAAGCGGTGGTACCATATGGACCCACTTTATAATAGAAAAGGTTTTAGGGTGGCCCAAAAAAAAACTTTATTTTCATGTTCAGGAACTCAAAATTATATAATCTGTGAACTTTCATTACGAAATTCGAAAAATTAGGTGTCCGCCTCGAATGGGTTAATTGTCCATTGCAAAAATATCCGTAATCACCAAGGTCTTGGATAAAAAAAGGCGACAATAGCAACTAATTTGCGTTTTTAGAGATTATATTTAGACCATCGATTTGTATGGCTTTGGAGAAAAAAATTAATGATTTCTATAGGATGGAAATTTATGGAACTGTTAAGATTCCATTAATCAATATTTATAGGATTCACTCTTATTTAACAGGTTATTATATAGTAGAGCTATCGGTTTGTGTATGTGGTTCGTAATATACCAACTTTGAGGGATATCATTTTAGAATCCCCGTCCTTTTTTAGTCCCGAAAAAATTTTGACTAGTCGCTAGGGATCCCAGAACAAACTGTTTAGATCTTTTTTAGCAGACTTTAATTATAATTACAAAACCAGTTATCCATTTTGTCAAGCAACGTGCCTTGATGTTTTTTTGAAAGATAAAGAAAACCTTTTGTCTACATTATTGGGGCAAGAGTCTTATTCTTAATGGAACGAAAATGTCCACACTAAACAAGTTAAAAGAAAATTTGCAAAGAGCTTTCCATGTAAAAAGTTGAACATCCTAAATTTTAAAACAATTTTTTTGTTTTTTTTTTCCATATTCGGGACCACTTTCCGGTTTATAAACTTCTATGATAAATTTGAATTTATGATATTATTTTTACCTTGAACTATATACTTGGATAAGTATTATATCGAATTTTTGCATTTTCTTCCGAACAAACATGCTTATTTGATTCAAAATTTATTACGCGCTCTGTGCTATTTATTTCTGAATTGAATTCACATTTCAACGTTCTCGACGAGAGTTTCTCATTTTGATTTGATTGAATGCATGCCTTCAGTATAAAAATGAAATGAGCTGCGATAAATGTTGCTAGCAACTTAAAAAGAAAATATTGTTGCTGCTGATTTTACACAAGTCGGGCATAAATCTTCGAAAAGAAATGAACATTAAAAGAACTGCTGTTGAAATTGAAATACATTAATTCTTTTTCCAGACGAAATTCCTCTTTTATTTCTACTTTTAGCAAATGAAAAAAAAATAAATCGATGGTCTTTCAAGACCATTCAGCAGCACATTTCAACAAAACTTGGCAAATTCCGCTCACTGGTGATTGATGACCACATAGCAGTTACTTTTTGTTTTATTTGTTAGTGATGGTGATTGTATTGGTTTTGTGTTTAAATGGCAGCCCAGATAAGTTAAATTTATTGCAAATTTACCAGTTGGTATAAAAATTTTTAAGGATATACAATGTACATAATGGTATACATACAATACATACATTAGTCTGCTTCAAATTTTTGTTTTTGTTTCCTTTTTGCTTTCAAGCAGTTTTCCTAGTCACAAGGATAGAAGACAATAATTCTAGTGCAAGGAAAGCCCATAATATTAATATTTACTAGTAGCTCATTTCATTTCATTGTTTCAAGAATGAGTTGTATGGTAAAGGGTAGGGGAGATGTGTGTACCTTGGTCCGCTTTTCAGTTTTTTCAATGTGCTGGATTTTCCAAAAAAGTTTCTTTAGTTTTTTGATTAGGTTATATTTCTACAATGCTTGCAGCATCAAATGACGTGACAATGATATTTCTATGTCTTACCATTGAGTAGAAATATTACTTTTTCCGTTGCAATCTCAAACGGTCCAAGGTACACCATGCAAGTGTACCTTGGACTATTAAAAATAAAAGAAAATACATTCTATTTAGGTAATAAATTATGAAAGAACTATTTATTATGTAATCAAAAGTAACATTTTTTTCAATAAAAAAAAAAAAATTTCATAAACAAAAATTAGAACACAAAAAAGTGCATTTAGTAAAAAACAATTAATTAAACAAAAATTATTGCAAATAAATACATTAATCACGTAAATAATAATAATACTATTATATTAAGAGGCGATTATGGCTTCCTTGTTGCTCGTCGAAAAAGGCTTCCTGGTCAATAAGCATAGGTCCAAGGTACACACAGACAGCATGTTTTAAAAACTGTCAACACCCATAACATATATTAATGAAAATACATCTAAAACACACTAAAAGCTTAAAACAATAACTAAACTTCCTTCCTGATGTTATAAAACTGAAGTATTTCAAGTAAGTTTCTCACAAAATGTTTCGTAGTTTACTCCAAAAACAAATTTTTTTACACAAAAAACACCTTTTCCGTCGCTTTTTATACACGCATACAGCTTGACGGTCTGAAGTCAACTAATATGAGCCACCGGTATGAGTGGAAAATTCCATAGAAGAACATTATCGTACAAGTGCAGCTGTTGAGTGGCAAACGGCACTCGAACCGAGGTACACTTGGACCAAGGTACGCACATCTCCCCTACTCTTCTAAATAATTTTCTGAGTAAGTATCATGTGAAAGAAAAAACCTAGAAGAATGACCGTTATATCTACCATTGAATTAGCAAGCAATTTTTTATAAATACTTTATTATGTCATAATTTTTTTTCGTAAAGATATCATTTCATTTGTTTTTAAGATTACATTAGTTAAGGATCATTTAAAAAAAAAAAATATTTTATAAAAAAATAAAAATTATGGCTTCTATTAATTTTTTTGTCTTCTTTTAATTCATTAACATTTTTTTGCGAAAAAAATTACTGAGAAGTTTTTTATGAAAAATTTCATGTTCCAATGGTGTTACCCTCATTTGTCTAGGTTTTCACTTTCACGAGATATGTACAAAACTGTTTAGAAAAGTACTTTTAAAATTCTAAATCATTATTCTGAGAGAAGTACTACTTATTTGGCTTACGTATACATAGAAATTGAAAATATTATCACCGTTTGTTAATGAATATTTCACAGTGAGCATGCTTTAGGTAGGACAGTTCCTATCAAATATCGCCATACTTACATAACGATGTATGAATATTATTACTTACTAGTATCGCCTGTGGCCAAAATTTGGCCTTTTACTTTGAGATAGATACACTTTTTCCGAGTACCGTTTGGTAAAAAAGAAAGCCAGAACATTGAGTATTCATTAATCGTAGCAACATTTTTTTTTTGCAGCAGGCGCAGTATATCTTAAAACCGAATAACGTAAAAATTGGTGTAAAAACATCCAAAATATCAAAAAGATCTCAAAAGTATCGATAAACATCGGTATGTATATCGGTAAAAGTCCAAAAGTATCGAGAAACATCCAAAATATCAATAAAAGTCCAAAAGTATCGAGAAACATCCAAAATATCGATAAAAGTTCAAAAGTATCGAAAAACATCCAAAATATCGGTAAAATTCCAAAAGCATCGAGAAACATCCAAAATAACGGTGAAAGTATAAAAGTATCGAGAAACATCCCAAATATCGATAAAAATCCAAAAGTATCGAGAAACATCCAAAATATCGATAAAAGTCCAAAGCATCGACAAGCATCCAAAATATCGAGGAGTATCGAAAAACATCCAAAATATCGGTAAAAGTCCCAAAGTATCGAAAATCATCCAAAATATCGGTAAAAGTCCAAAAGTATCGAAAAGCATCCAAAATATCGATAAAAGTCCAAAAGTATCGAAAAACATCCGAATTATTGCTAAAGTCCCAAAGTATCGAAAAACATCCGAATTATTGCTAAAGTCCCAAAGTATCGAAAAACATCCAAAAGTATCGAGAAACATCCAAAATATAGATAAAAGTCCAAAAGTATTGAGAAACATCAAAAATATCGGTAAAAGTCCAAAAGTATCGAGAAGCATCCAAAATATCGATAAAAGTCCAAAGTATCGAAAAACATCCGAATTATCGGTAAAGTCCCAAAGTATCGAAAAACATCCAAAAGTATCGAGAAACATCCAAAATATCGATAAAAGTCCAAAAGTATTGAGAAACATCAAAAATATCGGCAAAAGTCCAAAAGTATCGAGAAACGTCAAAAATATCGATAAAAGACCATCAGTACACAAAAACATCTAAAATATCGGCAGAGCTCCAAAATATCTAAAAACTTCCATAATATCGACGCAGAGCGTGGACAGACTGCAACGAAACAGGTTTTTGCAATAAAGAGAAAAACAACAACCACAAAATTTCTCTCACTCCACTGTGTCATTCACTTTCTTAACAACACAGCATAACATTGTGCATGCTGTTGTTGTTGTAATTATATGGGAAACTTTGATCCTGTTTTTAAATACCTTAATGGCAACTTATGAGGATAATTTTTGGATTCGTGCATTCTATACCATAATACCTTTCATATAAATATCGAAAAGCGGTTAAATGGTTAGCTCGCAAAACAGGCGCAAAAAAAAAACTGTTCACGTATTAATATATAGGTAATAATCTACCTTATCTATCTTATCATATATAATTTTTCGCTTACTTACTCTGCTTTGGAGCACTTTTGCCAGTATTCCTGATGGCACTAAAAGTAAACTTATGCCTATGAAGCAAAACATGCCGAGTGTACCAGTTGAAAATTTTTTTGTCTCCAATTTCGCTCAAATTTGGCAATACGGTCTGGTGTGCAAAACAATAATCCGGGAGGATTTGGTCCTATTGTTATTATAAGACAGGGTGTTGAAGTTGTCGTTTTTAGTCATTTTCATAAAAAGGGTGTTTTTCAAAAATTTATAGCTTACACTAAATTTTCTAAATTGATGTACCTAAGTAACTGGTCCTATTCGTTTTTAAGTGTTCTTTTCATAAAAAAATATTGCTTGGTGAAAACAATTATTTTAAGAAAAAAAAATTTTTTAACTTTTCAAAAAATTCGCAAAAATTTCAGACGTATTTCTTAAACGATTCTTAGCATTTTATGCCCTGTACATTTTTTTCGTAAGAGGCCTTCCTCTTGAGTAAACAAAGAGTTTTGTCTGCCACGGTCGTTCAAAAGCCAAAAACTCTCGTCTAGCGACCGAGTCCCATCTTAAGTCATACACCATTTTAAAGCTTATAAATTATGCTTTAATTAAAAGTACTTCTAGAAAAAATTTAAGGGGAGTTTTTTAAAAAAAAAATCAAAAGTAGTTTTAAGTTTAAATAAATTTTTTTAACCAAGTTATATTTTTTTATAAAAAGAACACTTAAAAATGAATGGGACTAGTTACTTAGTTATATCAATTTACAAACTTTGGTGTTAGCTATAAAATTTTGAAAAAACACCCTTTTCATGAAAATGACTAGAAACGACTACTTCAACACCCTGTATTTTAACAACAAATGGTACTAGAACCAAATTCTCCTGGATTGTTGTTCTTGTGCACCGGATCTACCATATTGCCAAATTTGAGTGAAATCGGAGACAAACAAATTTTCAGCTGGTACAATTGGCGTGTTTTGCTTCCTATATAGTTTTGAAACTCGCTAAGGTGAACAATTTTTGGTTAATTAACATGATGTAGGTTATTTAATTTTTTTGCCAGGCTAAGGCTTATACCAATACTCAGTACTATTTTTAAGTTTTTGCGAGCAGCAACGTTTTTGCATTGCCTCGGACATTTGCTTTTTTGTGTAGTTTCCAGTTTTGTTCATTTAATGCCGAAGAAATTTGTTCCGTGAACACTTGAATCTAAATTTAATGATGTTCCAAAATTAACCGAAAAATATTTTAAAAGAAAACATCACAAACAGTCAAAGCCGGTCAGACGGCGACGCATTGTGGTAATTTGTGTAACTTGTTATCACATGTGACATCTTTAGTATGACGTTCATATGTTTTGCGTTTACAACAAAATTTTATTGCTTTTTTGTGCTTCTTCTTAAAATTTTTGTTGCTTTTTTTTAAATATTCTCTATCTTGTTTTCATTTTCAGCTCCATTGCTAGAGAAAACAGCAAAGTTACCAACAAAGTGCAGCACAGTATGCCGGTGCCACCATATTTGCAAATAGTCATGTTTTCCATGCTTAGAATATCTATTCGAAAGCCCTGTAAAAACATATATACAATGTTTATGTATGTAATAATGCACAAATGGACATATTTACATTCATGTTATGTACGTACATTTGTTCTTAACGAAATGTAGAAAAAAGCTGCGAGAAAAGCTCCCAATTCAACTAATCACGCCAACTGACGATAGCTTGGCTGTAGCTGATGATGCTGCTGCTATAACTATGTTATTGCTGCAAGGCCCGCTTGAAAAAATTTAACTGAAAGGTTCGAGGACGACGGAGTTTTTCATTGGAATCTTTTCAGGACATCATCCGAAGTCAATCCTGACAAGAATCCAAATCGTAACACGTGCCGATTTTGAAAACGGACAGTTTTTGCTATTTTTAAACGAATGTTTTCAAATGTTTGCACTAAATACCATTTATTTGTGCATATATCGACCTCGGCTTCACCCCTATGTGAAAACTCATTTAATTTTATGAGTATTTGCGCAAGGAACCATACCTCTACGTTCTACTTTAGTTCGGCGCATTTTAAGTAATAAATTAGCCGCCTTTTTTAATTTTACAGAACAATATACCAAAAATCAATGTAAAAATATGAATCGTTTATTATAAATTGATTATTTGACCGATATAATTTTTTTGAATAAATATTATCAATTCAACACCATCGAGTAAACTTTTTATTTAAACAGAACCCAATATAATTGATTACTGACAGAATACCAGCCAAATCATATTATGACATTACTTTTGTCTCTTAAGAATTTTCAACATTTAGTATGAAAATAAAAAAATATTAAATGCAAGGTAAAATTTTCGATCGAAAATGCGCCAAACTTAAGTTGTACGCAGAGGTATGGTTAGATGGGCAAATATTCATAGAATTGAATGAGCTTTCACATAGGGGTGTAGCCGAGGTCGATATATGCACAAATAAACGGTATTTAGTGCAAACATTTGAAAATATTCTTTTGAAAATAGCAAAAACTGTCCGTTTTCAAAATCGGCACGTGCTACGATTTGGATTCTTGTCAAGATTGACTTCGGATGATGTCCTGAAAAGAACAAAATAAAAAACTTCGTCGTCTTCGAACCTTTCATATAAATTTTATCAAGCGGGCCGTAGCTGATGTTGTGAATTTGTTATTTGCGCTGAGTGATTTGCATCCATTTTGAATCTTCAACCCATAACCCATTTCTCTGTGGAAGACCGTCATTTTCTCTTCTTCTTCTTTTTTTCTTTTTTGCTCGTAGTGTGAATATTGAGATGTAATTAGAGTGACCATAAGTTTATACAAAAGCAGAGTAGGACATTGTTACGACTCGTTCTATGTATGTAGTTGCACATGATTTGGTTTTATGAAGAGGGACACTTAATGAACTGCACAGTATTGAAGTTCATTATGACCTGGAAAGTCCACAAAGGTCTACCCATTTTATTAATATGTATTTAGATTCATCCCAAAACCAACTCAAAAGTTAGAAAAATTGTTAAAAACGACACCTCCATCATTATACCCTACACCCGCGGTATATTCACTTTGTCATTCCGTACGCAGAGAAGGAGGCGTGGCAGGTATATTAAAGTATATATATTCTTGATCAGCGTCACCTCCTGAGTCGATATAGCCATGTCCGTCTGTCTGGCTGGCTGTGTGTGGAAATACACTTTTTGGGAAAACTATGCAAGATAATTAAATTCGGCGTCAAAGTTAGCTCGGGGGATTGAAAATAAGCGAAATCGGTCAACGGACACGCCTACTGCCCATTCAAAAAATATATTCAAAATGCAACTTTTTGAGTATTTTTCACGATAATGCAACTGAAATACACATAAATACTACGAATTGTAAGCGCAAGCTCTGAACAAAAACCAGGAGAATTCGGAAAAGAGGGCGTGGCACCTCTCATATAAGCAAAAACTTCAAAACGCTATACTGAAAGCTTTTTTGGAGGTAATCAAACAAAATTTTACTCAGACACTAATAATTATAAATACAAGCTTTACGCAAAAACTGGTTAAAATCGGAAAAGAGAGCGTAGCACCTCCCATATAAGCAAAAACTTCAAAACGCTATACTGAAAACATTTTTTGAGATAGTCCAACCAAATTTCACTCAAATGCTAAGAACTATAAATTCAAACTCTGAGAAAAAACTGGGTGAATTCGGACAAGAGGGCGTGGCACCTCCCATATAAGCAAAACTTTCAAAATACTGCTGTCTAGGGTATTTAGGCTAAAGAGAAAAACCAATTTAGCACTTTTGATTCTACTGAAGGCCCATTTTGGCTAAAAAGACATCTTTATTGGTCATAACTTTTTTTTCGTTAGAAAATGGATACCTGAGTGCTTTAGAAATAAAGACTTTGTTCTAACAAAAATTTGGCGTTTAAAAATTATAATTTTGTTTTGGAGTTATAGACAATATTCGAGTCCCAAAATCGATTTTTTTACGTTTATCAATTTAGAAAAAAGTGTACTATACGGCAAAAAATGCTTAAAATTGTTCAAAAAATAGGTACGTGTAAATTTTTGCAGAATTTCACAAGTTCATAACAAAATCACACAAGGATCTTTTTTGTAGAACTTACTTACCCATCATATCCTGTTTGAAGGGTCTTTTTGACCCTTTTTCCTAAAGACTGGGCTAAAAAATTCTGCAAAAATGTTCTACAAAAAACTTCATTATGAGTTACCAAAGACGAAAAGTTCTTAAAACTTTAGGAAAGTGCGGCAGGGTTGTATAAAAATACGCAATTTGAGAAGTCCTAAATAATTTTAACGATTTTCTGGCTTTCGCTGTGAGATTTCGATTTTTCATTGTTCAGCAACTTATAGTGAAATTTTATAACAAACATTTCTGTAGTACATGTCATTTTTGTACCTTTTTATTGTATGAAAAAGTTAAAAATGACCCACATGTGGGGGTTGTAGAGGGTTAAGGTGTACGAATCGTATGGTTAAATATGGTTAAACAAGAATGTGTTATTTTTGCTTTTTTCACATACAGTGGGTTAAAAAACTTAAAAAATCGATTAAAAAAAATCTGACGTGCTGAAGAAAAACGACGAGACACGGGTATTTTTTTTTTTTTTTTCATCGTCTACTTTAAGAATTTTTTTAGATTTTCTAATGTGTTTTTTTTTTATTTTTGTGTCGAACCGTGTAATATGTTGCCTATACGGTATGAGCTGTTAATCAGTAAAATATTAAGACGAATCAAAAATTCCACTTAAAAAAATTTTATCAGGAAACATGGAAAGTTGTATATATTATGGCCACCTTAAATTTTGTAATTGTTTTTGCTGCTATTGCTGCTGCTGCTGTTGATATCTTCAATAATGCACTTGTGCACATTGCTGCTACAGGCGGGGTTGCTACTAAAATCTGTTGCTGCTAAAGATGATTTTGCATTTGTAGATTTGTAGTACAGGGTGGCTGATGAACATTGCTACATAAAGAAAGTTAAATGACTTTTTTTAAATTCATCTGGTTAATGTTTTCTTGTTTTATTTGAAAGATAATATATTTTTATTCAGTTTAATTAAGCAGTTTTAAAAATTATAGAGTTTAAATGGCCTCCACGCTCGGTGACGCATGTGCGGCATCTTAGTAAAAAGTTGTTCATAACTGTGTGAAGAGTTGCAGCAGGAATCGCCGCAATTATTGTTCGAATGGATTGCTTTAAGTCGTTCAAATTTGCTGTTTTTTTTTATAAACTTTCAGTTTGCAATAACCCCATAAGGTGTAGTAAGGTCAGGAGACCCGGAATGGGGAGTTTCCAGAAATCAGCTTATTTGAAAGTTTTCGCGGTAATTCTGTCATAACAAGCCGGGCAATGTGAGGAGTTGCTTCACCTTGTTGAAACCACACAAAATTGAGAGAGATTTGCTTGCGGCGTAATTCTGGGTAAAAAAATTCTTTTAACATTTTTAAGTAACGGTCTGCAATGACCGTAACAGTAGCACCGTTCTCTTCAAAGAAGTAAGGCCCGACAATGCATTTTGGTGAAACTGCACACCACACAGTGACGCGTAGTGGAAGCAATTCCGTCTCATAGAGTATTTGCGGATTATAGTCACTCCATATTCGACAATTTTGTTTGTTGACTTTGCCATTTAAGTCCAAATGAGCCTCGTCAGACATAAAAATACAATTTAAGACGTTTTCGTCCTCTTCCACCATTTGAAAGATCTTCTGGCAAAATTCCAAGTGAATCGGCAAGTCTGCTGCATTCAATTTGTTTGTCATTTGAATTTTGTTTGGAAAAAAATTCAAATCTTTGTGCATAATTGTCTGCAGTGAATGTCTGCTGATACTCATTTGGGCAGATAAGCTCTTGTCAAAATTCTGGGATTGGCTTGTATGGCAGCAGCTACAGCAACGACAGTTTCCTGCGTCCGAACTAAAGCGTTTCGATAATTGAGGAGTGGCCGTACCAAAGGGCCTAAGTACCATTTCGAGGCAAAAGTAGTGTCATAATATGAAACGGGTGGCATTTTGTTAGAAATTAATTAAATTGTTTTCTGTTTTCACTAAAAATTTTCTTGATAGCGTGAAATTGATGTCATTATGTTGAAAAAATTATAACAGTCAAACAGCAGACTATTAGGCACATAAAAATTATGACATTACTTTTGCCTCGAAATAGTATTTACTTAGGCCCTTTGGTACGGCCACTCCTCAATTGTTCTTTCAACTGTTCCGTGCTCGGCAAAATTGTTTACGAGCCTCATTATAGTCCATCTGCTCGGAGGAGTGCCCCCAAACGTGCGCCTATATTCTCTTTGTACTGAAACTACGGACTCCAATGCGAGATAACGGCGGACAATCCAAATCCTTGTCTCAGTGTCCCATTCCTCCATTTTCGTTAAATCTACAGATTAATCTGTAAAATTTTTAAAAAAATGGAAAAGATTCATTGGTTAAAAAACAAGTTATAACATTTTTTTTTTTGGTAGCAGCTTTCATCAGCCGCCCTGTATATCTGTTAGTTTTTCAAGGTCTTTGCAATAATTTTCCTTAGTATTTTTTGTTTTTGTTTTTTTTTTGTTTTTGTAATTTAACTTTTTTTTATTCTATATAATATTTTTCTTTTTATTTTGCTTTCCACGTTGCTTCAAGTTTTGTAAATATTGTAAAGATTTTGTGTGAGTTCTTGCATACTTATTGTTATTGCTTGCAATGCTGTTGCTGATATTGTAGCTTTTAGTATTTACATTTGTTGTTGTTGTTGCTTTTATTATTATTAATAATGTTGCTATAATTTGATTGTTTTTATTGTTGTTTATTCTTCAAGTGTACATTTTTTTCACATTTAAATGATTGACTGACTGATTGTTGGTTTTAGCTGTCAGTGCTGTTGATGTTGCTGTTGGTGCTGCGGTTGCTCTTTGCAATACGAATCATTGATGTTCCCACTGTGCAACAATTTTGCGGTTTTTTGTTATTTTTTTTTTATGAATATGTACATATTTTCTTCTAAATATGCATGAAATACTTAGATGATAGATCATCATCGTCATGCATAAATCTCAAAATAAACTCATGCTATATATATTCATAGTATAGCAACAGCAGCGCATACTTAGAATACTGATAAGAACATTACCTCATTAGTATAATGACATTGAATTCGAAGCAGAAGAAGAAAAACTCTTGGGAATTTTTTGGGAATATTTAAACCCACTGCGATAAGCATTAATACAGAGATCTGCCTGTTTTCTTCATCAACGGTTTTTTTTTTTTTTCTTATAGAAGGAAGTGCTTGAATGCTTTTTTTGGGGAAAATCCAACAACTTGTAGAGAGTTTACTTTATGAATACTTAGTTTGTATATATTCAATTGGAAATGGTATTTTTCCTTATTACAACATATCGATAACTTAGAGCGCTATAGTCCTATCTCCACTTTTTGCGATTTTTAGATTTTTCAGTTATGGTGTCTTAGTGGGTTTCTTTATCGAATGAAAAACTGTGGGATGTCAAAATACCACCAAAACACCAAAATATTCGAAAATTAAGAAAAATCTTATCTCCAAACAGTAATTTTTTGAAGAGCGTACTGTCCTATCTCCACTGAATAATCAAATAAGTCACATTTTTAAAAAAATTCTTCGTTTTTTCGCATTTTCTTCGCGTTTCATGACTTTTTGCGACATTTTAGTGAACAAATTTGGTTCCATCCAAGGGTCCACTCTTGTTTGTCAGAACCAAAAATTAAAAACAAAAAAAAAAAAAAAATTCTTTTTTTTCTTGTTTTCTACGCGTTTCATGACTTTTTACGACATTTTAGTGGAAAAAATTCAAAAAATGTACCAAATGTTTCAATTATTTTAATAGTAGTAGATTTCTATACAAAGGCAAAAGTAATGGCATACTATAAATTGGCTGGGATTTCGTTAGAGTACGAGTTACTTAGTTCTTGATGTATGTCTTTGATAGTTTTTGGAGCCAATAATGTGCGACTATATTGATTTTGTGAACAATAAATGAATCGTCAGCGGGATTAAAAATTTTGTTTTATGAAATTCAACCCTTATTTTGGACAATATTTACATGCACGAAGCTTTCAATTGTGTTTTGCATTGTAGGCGGGACTCAAACTAACATATTGAGCAGCTTTGCGCAGGAATTGGCCGTTCTTAAGATGACTTATCACCGATTTTCGCTGCTAGACGACCCATTTCTGCAAAATGCACTTTTTTACCCTCACATGCACAAGATCAAACTAAAAAATTGCTGCATCTGGTTGCAAATACTACATAAAGAACATACAAAATGAAATTCCCGTTAAATAACGCGAAACGCTGACTCCAAAGGGAAAATAAGCATCTGCACGAAATAAGCTGTGACATAAATTTCTCCTACTCAATCGATTTTTTCCGCCTTGAGCGTATCTGAATCAATTTTTGTAGATTTTCTTTTACTCATTATGATCAATAGACATGCCCGTCTAAGCCTGCGTTCAAAATTTTATGATATATGTATTCGTTTTAAAGATATAGTGTTTTAAAGTTAAAAAAATATTACTGCACGAAATAAGCTGTGAGCCACTGTATGTAGGTCTATACGTGCATATATGCTTGGTCAAAATCGAAATCGTTATGAGCTACATTGCTGATTTGTTTAATCTGGTAACGTCTGTGAATCAGTCCCAGTGTTTACTTAATATGGGTGGAATAATTTTTAGCATCAATTTCAAGGTCAAAAGAAGTATTTCTTCTTTGAATATTGCATACACACTGAGCAAGTAGTACGAGTAGTATTCTTTCACGTTATAAACAAAATGAACTAGCAGATTTTTAACAGGTTCCTGAAATATTTAATCTGTCAGTGACTTCAAAACAAATGAAGTAAAAAGTAAGCTAAAATTAATCTTGTTTCACGATATCGTCTTCAATTAGCTTAATATTATGATTGCTTTAAGACTTGCAAAAACTATTTCATTGATATAAATTGGACTACGATTCATAAATCTAGGCCATGGCTCCAAAAATTAATTATATCAAGTATTATGCCAGAAGGCCATCTAGACTCAAATATATGTATGCCAGTTAGTCGGTCGAGTCCGTATCTGACTTAGCGGGTTCTTTCGTTCTTTCACTTTTTCGTGTCTGCATTCTAATACACTTTGACGCTCAATAAACCGGATTATATTTTTCATACTCGCTGCATCTATTTGTTCCTCCCGTTATTTTTTTTTAATATTTCAAACATATTTAATATGAGGTTTCGCACAGAGAAAGACTCTCTGCCAGCCTCTTGTGTTTCTAGACTAGTGTTTTTAAACAGAGGTCTAAGGATCGTCAGTGCTTACGATGACACAACCAAAATACACACAAATAATAGGGATCATAGGTACAAGTACTGAGCAAAAAATAGAGATGTACGCCCTTTTAAGCAAAAGTTTCAAAATGCTACACTGAAAGCGTTTTTTGAGATAGTCTAAGCAATATTCTTTCAGACACTAAAGACTGGAAATTCAATTTCTTAAAAAAAATTTGGTTAATTCGTGCTAGAGGGCATAGCTTTTTCTATAAAAAAAAATGCAATGAATGTAATGTTTGAGATAATGCAATCAAATTTCACCCAAATACTGAAAATAGTAAATACAATCTCTACACAAAAACTAAGCTGAATTGGAACAAGAGGGCGCGACACTTTCCATACAATATAGAGCCCTTACTAACCTTTGGTATTAAGCTTAAAATTAATGGAACCAGGATCGAACAAAAAATTTGACACGCACTAATAAATAGCTAAGCGACGAGTATTTAGACATCACCAACTTATTTCTTTTTTAGAGATAACGTAGAGTACTTAAACACTTAAAAATCACACAAGAACTGCGTTAATTTCATTGGAATTTTACGCATTTCTTATTTTTAATTCATCAATTACGCCAAACTCAAGCACAGTTGTAGAATTTTAAGCAGCTTTACTTCAAATGAGTAGCCAATTGATGTATCGATATCGTAGAAAAGTTATCGTTTACTTACATATATAAACATATATATGTATGTATGTAAGTTTATTACATTACATTATGTATAATACGGCTATGTACAATGGAAAAATAATAAAAACGAAAACATTTAGAGGAAGTAAGTTTGTTATATTACTGAGCCAAGGTTGAAAATCTTAAATTTCAATATATGAAGGTATGTAAGAGTAGTTGAATAGAAAACACCACCACCTATAATCGATGAAATAGTGAAAGCTATCCAAAGCATGAAAAACAACAAGGCCGCCGGTATAGATCAAATAACAGCTGAACTGCTAAAGGCATGCCCCATAACATCAGCTAAAATTCTCCATCCTCTGCTTACCAAAATCTGGAGCGAAGAGCGTTTCCCAGAAGATTGGCTACATGGCATGTTAGTCAAACTACCGAAAAAAGGTGACCGAAGCGAGTGCCGAAACTATAAAGGCATTACCTTGCTCTCAGTACCATCAAAAGTGTTGACGAAAGTGCTTCTGAACAGGGTAAACAAAAAAATTGATTCGGCCATTCGAAAGCAGCAAGCAGGATTCCGGCGAAACAGATCATGCATGGATCAAATCAACACCCTCAGAATAATTGTCGAACAATCATGCGAAAGGCGTGCTGCACTTCAACTTGTCTTCGTAGACTATAGCACTGCCTTCGACAGTGTCTCCCGAGAAATCATCCGGGTTCCACTGCAACGAAGAGGTATTGCCGCAAAGGCCATAAACTTAGTACGTGCACAATATGAAAGCTTTAAATGCAGTGTGTTACACAACGGGATGTTGTCACCGACATTCACCACTAATTCAGGCGTACGGCAGGGGTGTTTACTATCACCATCACTCTTCCTTTTCGTTCTTGATGATATCTAGGATATCATCAATAAGGCCAAAAGGGGTATCCAATGGAACTTTACCGAACATCTGGAAGATCTCGACTACGCTGACGACATCTGCCTCTTATCGTCCAAACATTCAGATATGCAAAGCGAAATTGAAGACCTTGTCTTTGAATTACAAAAAACCGCCCTAAAAATCAAAGTATCCAAGACTAAAAGCATTAAGCTAAATGCAAACAGGAATGACATCACGTTTAGAGCTGGCAGTGATGACATCGAAATATTTAGGCAGCATTATCTCCATGGATGGTGGAGCAAAAGACGATATCAACTCAAGAATAGCAAAAGCAAAAGGCGCGTTTACTCAACTGAACAAAATATGGTCTTCTTACGTTATATCCACCAAAACGAAAGTGCGCATTTTTGATTCGAAAGTGAAATCGGTTTTGTTATATGGGTGCGAAACGTGGCTTGTTACTGAACAACTAACGAACAAGCTGCAAGTATTCGTCAACAAATGCTTAAAGCGTATACTAAAGATTTGGTGGCCTCGCACTATATCAAATGCCGAGCTACATCAAAAATGCGAACAGAGGGCTATAGCAATCGAGGTCAAGCTGCGCAAATGGAGATGGATTGGTCACACTCTCCGGAAACCACACAGCGAAGTTTGTCGCCAGGCACTTGAGTGGAATCCACAAGGCAGTAGAGGACGTGGTAGACCCAAAACCAACTGAAAAAGGTCGCTGGAAAAGGAAATCCAAGAATCGGGAAAGTCATGGCAAGAGATCAAAGTCATCGCAAGGGATCGCAACGAATGGAGATGTTTCATATTGGCCCTATGATCCACCTAGAAGTTAAAGGAGAATACATACATACATACATACATACATATATAAACATGAGTTGTGGGATTTTTGCGGCCTGTTTAGAAAAATAAATTTTTCAACATTCCGTGGACATATCGTCGAACATTTCTACTGACAGTAAGACAATGCTGTGTTACCCTGATTGAATTTTTTAAAATGAAATTGAAATCATTTTAGTTATTCATCCCATAAGTTTTTTTCTTTGGCCGACGAAAAATGTTAATACATTTTATTGCAATTTTTTCATTATATTAATTTTTATTTTTGATTATGTGTTAGGTGACTGATTCATTGCAGTGTAGTCATAGAAGTTCCAGGAAACCATCGGCAAAAAAGAAAATTCTTCGGTACAAAGTTTAAATAGAGAACGCGTGAACAATGTATGCCTGACAATGCAGTGGATACTGAACAAAAACCATAAGTGTGATTTTATAATTATTAAATTAAGTTATTCGAATAAATTATTCAATTAGTCAGCAACATGTGCAGAATTGTAAGCAACTACAAGAAAACTCATAAAAACATAAATAATAGTTCTGACAATGTGTTGGGTTTTTTACAAAATATTGAACTTTTCTTAATATTTGCCAATGCTACTTTTTTAAAACATTTAGGTATTACTTTACATACAAATGAAATGATAAAATTCTGTTGTTTTAATTTTTACATTTTTCCAGTGAAGGTAGTTCCAGGTAGTTCAATTAATTCTAAAAACGTTTGCTATTTACAAAAAAAAGCTCTTATACGTAGAATTCTAAAACATATCACTTATTCTATTATAGCTACCAATGAGTACAATGGATTATGGCAGGCCCGTGCACACGGGGGGTATTTTGGGGGTTCAAACCCTCCCAGGAAGATATTTTAACCATATTTAACGGTACAAATCAAGTGGTTAGTAGAGTTCTACCTTGTTTTTTGTATGAAAACCCCCCAAGAGCAAATCCTGCGCACGGTGCTGGATAATGGTATACTTACATGCAATGACAAATACTAATTTCTTAGATTTTTAAGTCTGTTGTAGCGTGATGTTGGTCAAGGTATCAGTTTTGCTACATTACTCAAAAAATATACGCCTAAAAGAAATTCTTGTCTTTGGTGATCCATATGGAAATTTTTGTAAAATATTTTTGTGGAACACTTCAATCCATTATAGCCCAGTTTTCTTAAAAACTGGATATAAGGACTGCCCCAGAAAAATTTGACCCTTTTATTCCTTAAGATTATGATTTACCTGATGATCGTGCAGGTCGAAATATGGGTGCTATATTTTCTATATAACATGACGATTAAAAAAATATATAACAATTGGCAAACAAACTTCGGACGATAAAGATATCTAGCAATCAAGAAAAAAGAGCAAACTCATTTTGTACACTTGCATGCAAAAACGAGAATTAAAATATTCAGCCGTAGCTAAAAAAAACAGGTGCATCAAAAATCACTGTCCAAGGGGTTATTTCGAATTATAGAAAGGGTCAACTTATTACGCGGAAAAAAAATTTAGGTAGAAAAGCCTGTATAGATCCACAATTGGTGAAAAAAGTGTAGCGACTTTTTAATCAGAATCCCAACACTTCAGAACGAGATATGGCTGCCAGAGCAGGAACCTCAAAATTTTCTATAAACAGACTAAAGAAAAAACTTAAGCTAAGAACCTACAGAGTTCAAAAAGTACCAAACCGTTCCGATGAAAAGCTGCTAGAGGCTCAAAAGCGAGCTCAAGCTGACTTAATTTGACTGCTGCGTAATGGACGATGAAACATACGTTAAGGCAGATTTTAAACAGCTAACAAGACACGAATTTGACACCTGTTCGGAGGAGGGGCAGATACAGAGCAAATTCAAAGAGAAGAAAATTACAAAATTTTCCAAGCAGTATATGGTTTGGCAAGCCATATGTACCTGGGATCTAAGGAGCATTTTTTTTGTAACACTGGGCACAATTAACTCAAAAATTTATATTGATGAATGCTCTGAAAAACGTTTTTTGACATTTATTCGTGAGCACGGAGGTACTGTAATGTTCTGGCCTGATTTAGCAACCTCTCACTACTTTAGAGCCACCATAAAATGGTACAAAAGCAATAATGTAAATTTTGTTCCCAAAAATGCGAATCCATCTAACTGCCCACAGCTTTGACCTATTGAGAGATATTGGGCTCTAATGAAATCAGATCTTCAACAGAGTAAAAGCACTGCAAAAAATTTAAAAGATTTCAAAAATAAGTGGCGAAGGTCGTACGGTACTGTCGACGAAACAACTGTACAATACTGAATGAAGGGTCTTAAGGAAAAAGTAAAATTTTTTATATAAGTAAAATAAATATTTGTTAATAGTGTAACGTTATTTATGTTTGTTATACTACTCACTAATAAATAAAAAACAAAATTTAAGAAAAATTCATTACGTATTTTTTTGTCAATGAAAAACAAAGCGACAAATTTTTCCGGGGCAGTCCTTAATGGGTTAATTTCCTGCGAGAAAATATTCTATGTGTGATTTTGTTATGACCTTGGAGCAACAAATTTTATCCAAAATGTAGTTTTAGAGTTTTGGGGTGGAGTGAAATTTCGAAAATACATTATTTTTGGGGACTTTAGCTAAAAAGCAATACATATTTGATGTTTAGACTAAGATATTATATATTTTATATACCTTAAATGGAGGAAAAAAAAATGACATATCTCACGATTCATTCCAAGCATTTTTGAGATTGGAGTTAAAATAAAACTGTATCAAGCCGAGATTTTGCATAAAACGGTTATGGTTTATTTTTTAAACAAAAAACGATTTTAAAAATGCTCGGCATGAATCGTAAGATATCTCAAATTTTTTTTCTTGATTTAAGGTACATATATAAAATATATAATAAAAATAATGTATTTTCGAAATTTCACCCCACCGTAAAACTCTAAAACTACATTATGGATAAAATTTGTTGTGACAAGGTCATAACAAAATCACATATGGAATATTTTGCCAATATTTTGCGTTTTGTAAAAACTTAAGAATAATGCGTAAAAATGTGTTATAAGTAATAATGAAATTTGAGAAGTATTTATTTGACAATTTTGTGGTTTTCTCGATGAATCTTCGACTTTTAACTTTTCGTCTCTGCCGTGGTATTAATTTTACCTATGATATAGGGATCCAAAATCTCGGGATCTAGGTACTGCGTCTCACCGCAGTGGAGCGTAACAAATGCTTCGCGTTTCCAAGTCCTCTAAGCAAAGTCTACAGGAATTATCGACCAACAAACCCATATTTTTTGGGTAATTGAGTTAACATTGAGTTTACATTGACCTTGCATTATTTCACAGTATACTTTTATATCTTTTCTGCTGAGATTTAAAAAAGCTTCTACCTAAACACGTTTTGGGTTGATTAACCTTTTTGCTTGCCGTATGCCTGCTCAGGCTCTCCAGTGGTCGATCAGGCTTTTTTCTTCCTATTCCCGAATTAAGTTATTTTTAAAGCTATTGTTCACTCCGCAGAAGTGTTTTGGGCCTATGAAAGTATTGAGTGCGCTTTTCTTGGCCAAGCAATTTGCCCTTTTATTCCCTTCATATCCCTCGTGCCCTGGTATCCAGACTAGAGTAACATCATTCCTCCTGGATAGGACTTAAAGATGTTCAAAGCACTTCCAGACAAGCTTTGAGTGCATTGAAAAAGATATTAATGATTTTAAAGTCGCTTGACTGTCCGGAAGTGCCCTTACTTATACATTATATAGTGCACTACTTCAAAGCGTGGAACTACTTCTGAAAAATGAAAGCTGTTTGGTCCCATGACTCCAGCTCCTGCACTGCCATCTTCCATTTTGGACCCATAGGTGAACTGTAACTGTGAGCCCTGTTTTACATTTATATCCTTCATCATCCATTCGGCGCGGTCATTGATGACTATCTTTTTACATAACTTTTCGGAGACTGAGAGATATGGTGTATCCCAGAACGCATACAGGATTTTGACATGTCCTGCTAGATTGTCTTCTTTAAGTTGTTGTAAATGAGGAAGTCAGTCAAACATAAAAGTCGCACTGATTAGCCATCTCTAAATATGGTCCAATTTGGCTGAAATTCGGGAAAACGTTAATTATCATGATTGGAGCAAGGTTAGTCCTGTGGAGAATATACATTTCAAATTTCTTAAAAAAAGACCACCCTAAGGTATCTATAATTTTATTGCAATACCAAAAATAAATATTTCCTTATGTCAAAACACATTTAAGAATTTAAATATATTAATATTACGACAAAAACAATAATAGCTGGTTCAATATAATAAACAAAAACGTCGACAAACAAATACAGAGACCAACAACAAAAAAAAAACAAAAAAATAAAAAATGTTCTTCTGCTCTGCCAAACATCAATAGGTTAACTAACACCAATCGTGTTTGTTGCTAGGGCAGACCAACATGTTGCGCTCTAAACTAAGAATTTTATAAATTTTTCATTGCGCATTTTGAATATCAAGTTCTGTCTTTTGAAAGAATTATTGTATTTCCATTAATTAAGACCAAATGCTTAAAATCGGTCAGCTGTTTAATGTGGACAGGTTGTTGGAATAAACAAAATAAAAATACACGATACACCTTATGGAAATGTAAAATATTTGTGGTTAAAAAACAACAAAATGAAAAAAATTAAAAGTTTCAAACTACTACAACAAAACATTCGTGTATGCAAATATCTGAGTTCATGTTTCGGAATTGGAATTTAAAAATTGTGAACGAGAACACGAAAAAGAATCATTTGCGGTGACTTAAGAGCGACGTTTTAGAATTTTCTTTCCAAGGTCAATATTGTTATTATTACTATTTTTGTGAGTGTGCTATACAGCGCCACGACAACAAAGAAGAACAACAAATGAGTAAGGCAAAAACAAAAACAACAACAAAAATATTAATAATAAAAGTAACCACATTTGCTATGGCTAATAAAAAAAAATAAAAACAAATTAAATTGATATGACAATTTGCCGCAGCCGCCATGGAAATGATGAAACAAAAGCTCTCCGTTGAAGAATTTGAAAATTGTACAAAAAATGTTGCAAAGCACTAAGCGTGTAAGTTTGGTTCTACGTGAAGACGATCAAACTTTCATGTCGACAATCACCGTTCGCGTTGAAACTATTTGATCAGGCACTTTTTTTATTTTGCTCAAAACTTTATTTATTGACCTGTGGGTCGTATCACAAAAATTATAAAATTTTCGTATTTTCAAGCTAAAAAAAAAAAACGGGTTTAGAAAATATTATCAGTTTGGTAGCCCAACTAAAACGGTTTGTTTAAATAGTGTAGAATTTGACCAGGTTTCGAAGCCCGTAAATTCTATTTCATTTAATGAGCTTTTTAACTGAATTTTTGGATCTAAAAATAAAATCCATTTTTGGAAAAAAGGTGGACCTCAATTTTTGAAAATTAATTTTAACAAAGTTAGTCCCTTTTAATTAAGATTTGAAACTGTATTATATACATATTATGCTCTAGCTCCTTAATGACTTCCGCGCCCACTATGAAATTAGGCAAGAATTATCTATTCACTATAAGCTATTTTTGGATTTTAAAAAAATTTCGTTTTTTGTAAAAAGGTTAACCTAAATTTTTGAAAATTGATACTAACAAAGTTCGTCCCTCTTACTTTTTTTAATTTTTTTTATAGTGAATTGGTACACTGATAAAAGAGTATGTTTCCATCAAAGAAATATATTTGATTGAACATTTTAGAAAATATTTGTTAATAATTAACAGATTTCGGTAAATATTAATATGCCTTTAATTGGACCTTCAAATATTGTTGATTGGGCCAAAAACGATATCTAAAAAAAAAAAAACAATAAAAAAAAACTTTCTTGTCTGCGATTTGAACCTATTCCCCCAGATTATCACTCAAACGTCTTATACATTGAGCTAACTCTACCTACTTTAAATTTAAACAAAAAGTCATATAAAAAATTCAACAAGTCGCGACCTTAGAACAACAGGGTTCTATCTACACTCACATCACTTTCGAGAAATCTATGATTGAATATTTTGTGTCGTAAAACTTTTAGGAATTGATTTTAATCACAATATTATTTATATTACATGCATTTAATTGTAGCGAGGATTTCATTGATACTAAAATAATTAAATTACGTTGTCTAATTAAGAAGGAATTTAAGTTTAAAAAATCGATAGAACTTTGTTGCTAAACGATAAGGTACTTGAAATTGAGAAACAAGGTTCTAACTGCCAGATAGAACTTTGTGCTTCTGTAAGATTTTTTTTTTTTGCAGATAGAACTTTGTGTTTCTCTGAGAGAGCAGGGAAATTAGTTAAAATCGTGTAATTTTGTTAAACAAGCCCCGATTTTGAGCCGACTTGGCTTATTCTGTTAATAAATGGACTTACAACAAACCAACACTTAAGATTTATGTAGTTTTTGAAAAAATGTCGAAAAAGGGTTTTTGAAAAATTGACATACTTTTATGTATCATTTAAAGCGAGTATAACTTTTTAAAGAAAAATCACACAAGACCAGTTTGTAGCTCATTTTGAAGACAAAGAATAGTACTAAAATGTTGCGTTCAATAGAAAAGATTAAAACAATTTTGGACGTCTTCGAAACAACCTCAAAAATCGAGTTTTTGATCATTTTTGAACATTTGGGGTAGGATATCTCGAAAACACTATAAGATCTAGCAATTCTGATGCCAGATTCGGATTAAGCGTTGGCAAGTTTATCGAAAATGACTATTTTTGATTCGAATTCTACAATTTTCCGAAACCGTTTTTCGACCTTTTTTCAAAAACTGCATAAATCTTAAATGCTAGTTTTTTCTAAGTTCAATTACTAACAAAATGAGCCATATCGGTTCAAAATCGGGGCTTGTTTAACAAAATTACACGATTTTATCTAATTTGGCTGCTCTCTTACAGAAGCACAAAGTTCTATCTGGCAGTTAGAACTTTGTGAAATTAATTTTAATTCGAAAATGTGTAGATAGAACCTTGTGCATCTCAATTTCATTAATTATCTCAGAAACCATACGAGATAGAAATATTTGAGTAGCGGTAATCGAAAGAGCGTGGTCTATTTAGTACGAAGCAGTATATAACTCAATTTCACAAAAAATGTCAGTTAGAACCCTGTTGTTCTAAGGTCGCGAAGTATTGAAAAACTTCAAAAACATACTGACATTATTTTCAAAACATTATTTTCAAAAGTTATTGTGTGTATGCATTAATTTCCATCGTTTTTCAAAAGATGTCGTCATCAATACATGGTGACTTAAATGTTAGATCAGAAACGTCATATGTATCTAAAGCTTAGGCATCTGTCAACAAATCTGCATCATTGGATTTGAAAATTTTTATCCGCATCATAAATTTTACTGTGCTCCAAAATGTCCGAGTTCGTGCCGAAAAAGCAACATTTGCGGGAAGTGTTACTTCACTACTATATTTCAAAGAAAACAGCTGCCGAAAGTCATCGCATTCTTGTAGAAGTTTATAGGGACTATGCTCCAGCTGAAACAAGCTGTCGTGAGTGGTGTCGATGGCTTAAAAGTGGTGATTTTGATGTCGAAGACAAAGAACGTTCT
The DNA here is from genome assembly GCA_951812925.1 of Calliopum simillimum. Classification (NCBI taxonomy): domain Eukaryota; kingdom Metazoa; phylum Arthropoda; class Insecta; order Diptera; family Lauxaniidae; genus Calliopum; species Calliopum simillimum. The sequence goes on along the minus strand of CATOTO010000144.1, from coordinate 215,341 downwards.
GGTCAGGACCAGCTAGGTGTGATCCATTATGAGCTGTTGCCAATACAAAAAACAATCAATACTTGTTAAATCCTTTGTTTGACTTTTTGTTTAAAATTAATTCAAAATAACAATCACTACAAACGTAGAAAGAGTTGGCTCTATATATTAGACGTTTGACTTATATCCTGGAGGTGTATGTTCGAATCCCAGACAAGAAAGTGTTTTTTTTTTTAATAATTATTTTATTTTTTAAATTCACTTTGATTGACTTTGTGATTCCTTATAGCTTTTTCGTATTTTAATTTGTATGTGTAGAACATCTTTAATTATAATATAGTTCTGATTATTAAGCTGTAAGTTTCAGTAATTAACATTCGGTCATTGCGTCCAGAGGTTTGAAGAATTCAATACGCGCGGCATGGTTCCAATTCGCTATACATGGATTCCCTCTTACGATTGCAATGAACCAAGGTTACAAATGTAGCTGGTAAAATTTGGTAGCATCTAACAAAGAACAAAAAATGCACCGGGGGTATGAGTTCAATCTCCACCCAGACAAGATTTTTTTTTTGTTTTTTTTTTTTTTGTTTTTTTTTGTTGCAACTTGGTGAGTGCAATCAAATTTCAGAAAAGAGTTTTATTTTTAATTTATAATTTATTATTATTATATTTAATATTATACTTTATGATATCGCCGTGATTCTACCAAATATTGCCATATTAGTTCATAATTAATAAAATGGTTAATAATAATAAAGGTCTAAATTCAAAATAATAAATGTCTTTATAATCAAACATATATTTGGTAATTATTAACAAATATACGATTGAACCAATAGAATTGCTCAAATATGCCACTCATTAAATAATATCAAACATTCGATTCGCCTTTATCAAATATATTAATTGTTAATTATTACCAAATTTTGATGTAAATATATAATCATACTGTTTCCTCAGTGTAGTTCTTGCCAAATTTCATAGAGGGCTTGGAAATCGCTTATGAGCTAGACCAGATGCAGTTTCAAAACGTACTGACGAAATGATTGTAACTGGTCTAGCTCCTAAACGACTTCCACGCCCACTATGAAATTTGGCAAGAACTACCAATTCACTATAAGCTATTTTTAGAAAAAAAATTATAAGGGACTCTCTTTGTTAGAATTAATTTTCAAAAATTAACGTCCACCTTTTTTCCAAAAAACGAATTTTTTTTTTAAATCCGAAAATGCAGTTAAAAAGCTCGTTAAAAGAAGCATACTTTATTTATTTGATTTAAACTTTTTTTCATCTAGACGGGATTCGAAGTTTTACATATCTGGCGGTCAGTCAAAATTTCAAAGCCTACTAGGTCGCTTACCAGACCTTTTATTTGAAAAGATTTTGTATCTTGATCCAAGGTATATATTGGTATAACATAGTCAAAAATTACTGAAATCGAATAAATTAACTTTTTTTATGTCCGGTACACGTAGAATGCCCGAAATGTGGATTTTCTGTTGCATGTCAAATTGTTGCTGCGTGTCAAATGCCGAGAGATTTCATTTAAACAATTACAAAGTTAGTTAGTACAAGCACTTATAACAACAACAGTAATATCCATAAAACAATAATAATAATGGTAAGTTGGCGTTGGGCGGTAAAACGCTTTTGTCTTTTATTTAAAAAAAAAATGTTTGTTTCGTATCTGTTATTCTGCTATAATTTTTTCATAGCGTGCCCGTACGCGTGCGCAGAAGCCAATATTTTTTTCTGCTGCTGTAAATAATTGGCAGCCATCTGCCTGCCTGGCCTGACTTTTTTGTAGCTTCAGAACGTATGTGCGTTTGTTTTCGATTTCACATGGAGTATCTGTAGACTTACTGTGTGTATGACAAAACGTTTTATCATTGTTCATCGTCATTGTTTTGTTGGGTTCTTGAAATTGTAATTTTTTCCAGTAGTCAATGCAATAATAAAATGTTTTTCTATTTAAGTTTTGGTTAGGTTTTTTTTTTTATCATGAATATTTTCAAGTTCAACATTATTATTTTTTTTTTTTTTTTTTTTTCATTTATTTAAGTCTACATGTTACTTACACGTTAATGTTCATCATTCTGCGTTATTGAAACATCAATGCAAATTATTTAGTTTTTATTGGCACTGTCCATATAAATTAAATGAATGACGATTATTTTACGCTTTATGAAGAGAGTGATAAGTCTCAATTTTAATTGCAAAACTATTTATTGCTCTTCCAATGAACGCCTATGAGCAATTCCTGAAAAAGTTTAACCTAAAGTAAAATATTAAAGTTTGTGTTTTGTAAAGTATTTATTATAAATAACACAGAGCAACAAATTGAGAAAAAAAAATGTTGAATTAAGTCTCGACAACTTTTTTGGATAATTGGGTAATCGTTGCTTTAAAGTGCAAAACACGTTACTTTCCGACAAATGACGCATATCCAAAATCTTTCTCATTCACTACAAAAAAATTCTGTAAAAAATTTCTCTAGGAGTCACCAATAAAAAATATCGTCTGGACGGTGGCAAGCCTATATGGTAGCTCACGCGCACCAACTAGTCATGATAAGCCCAACATTTTTCAACTTCAAAAACTCATAACTTTTTTTTTTTTTTCTGTGTTATATTTTTTTTCAAAAGCTTGTACTTTTCTACACTAGCCCTGAAAATTTCATCAAAATTGGGTAAGAAGACGACGAGCTATGAATTTTGTAATATAGTATGTGAGTATCCAAAGGTTGGATCGAAATGCGTAAGGGCACCATCTTAGCAATTTTCGAAATTTCGATAAATCATTTTATCACAATTATGAGTGTGTCAAATATTAACTTTTCACCAATTTTCAAAACAGTCGAAGATATCCAGTCGAATCTTGGTCGGTTCGGCAAAGAAAGACTCACCTCTTTATTAGGTATATACGTCAGTGGTGTAGAGGTGTAACAAGTTTGTAATTATCACATGGACAGGCCTCGGTTCAAATCCTTGTGCAGTGAATCAAGTTCAATTTTTTTTTTTTTGTTTTTTTTTTTTAACAGTAAGGTAAATTACATTTGAAAATTTAAAAAAAAATTACTGTAAAAACATTTTAGATAAAGCTATGAACAATAGAAACATTGGATCAGTGATTCTCAAACTTTTTTTAGTCACGGCACATTTTCAAAATTTGGCGGCACACTAACAACAAAAATTTGAAGTGAATTCTAATTGGTTTATTGACTTATGTAGGCTTAGTTAGGTTCAATTCATGGGATGACTATGTTGTCATCATTAACTTAGGCCTCGGAATTGGCCCCATTGTGTACCCGATACAGAGAGCTTTAACAAAGTAATTCTAGGAAAACCATATGCATGTTCATATACATATACTAACATATGGGTTTAAGACACAATTCAGATAGTGAGCCAAGCTATCTAAAACTGAAATGAGCAAAGAAATGAAGAAATGTATCTTCCATATCAGTTTCTTCACAACTTCTACATATGTATGGTTTTCTATGCCACAGTTTCTAGGAATAGCACCAATTAAGTTATGCACAATGTTTTTCTCCATTGCTATAAGAAATTAAGATCGATTCATAATTAAGGATGGCAAAATAAATTGATCTAATATGCTTTCAAGCTTGTTGACTTGACCATCTGGAATAAGCAATCTGAATACATTTACTATCTATTGTTCTGGCGGCACACTTTAAAAATCTCACGGCACACCAAAGTGCCGCGGCACATAGGTAGTGAATGACTGTCATTAAATAAAGAAGAATAAAAACGTGTGATTCAAATGACATGCTATCGGAGTGACAATAAAAACAGAAGCAACAACAACAACAACAACAACAACACTTGATAATCGAAAAGTCATACAAATTGCAATCATTGGAAATTCAGGTGCATTTTAACCATGAATACACATAACATATACACGTATAAACACTACTAGAATCAAATGTGTGTGTGAGTGCGTTGGACTTTGTGTGTATATTTCACACTTGCAATTTCTGCATATATGGTCAATTGACCTAAATAGTTCTTGAGCCAAAAAATGGGGGCGTCAATAGTATCATGTTCTTAGAACAGATAGAACAGACAGATACTCTGAATGAAAAAAATTAAGGGTAGAGACCATTAATGGAACAATATTGAGGGTGGCTAAAAAATAAAGTATGTACCTTACTTAAATTTAAAGGTTTTCATTTTCAATATCTCCCAACTTGAAAGTTATTTAGTAACTGAGCACTCCTACAATATTATGCACAAATTCAATACCAAAATTATAGTATGTAACGAGAAACACAAATGACAACAACAACTACAAATACAATTAGGTTTAGATAACGACTCGTCTTCATTCATGTGTCCATTTAGTCCACATATGTATGTACGTTTTTATGAATGGAATGCTCTAATTTGTTTCAAGGTCAATGTAGTTATTCTGCTTGGAGTCGCAATTGTTGCTGGTTGCTCTCTTACGTAACTCCATTTTACATCCACAACCATTCAGTGCGGTTTAACGAAACCAACCAACCAACCAACCAATAATAAAAAGCAAACTAACAAACAACTGACCAACAGAACGTGTTAACAATCTAAGTTAACAATTTTACATGCTAAGTGGCCGAGAGCGAACAGCTTCAGGGTGGGACAGGGCAAAATGCCTGAGAGTAATACAATTACAAGGTTGACAAAAACAAACTTTGCTCAAAATTGTGGCAGAGAAGAACCTCAACAGTTTACATGTAAAGTGAGAAATTACAAATTTAAACAAAAACATCGCCATTTGGTCTATCGCTTATTGTTGCTGCTGCTGATTCTGTGACCTTAGAATGACAATAAAAATGGTGTTAAATATTCTTAAATTAAAGATAAATATTATGGATTTTAAATATCGATTAGAATGTATGATAACTTGTGGGCTTTTTAAATTTAAGTTGTTCTTTGTTTAGAATTTTGATTTCTCAAAATACTTGATTACATTTTGGTCTTTAAATCTTTCACGAATAATCAGGTATGTTTAGAACAAGTCTTTTTTAATTCCTCAACTTCATGTACATGTTTTTATATAAATTTATTATTTTAAATGAAACTTCTTCAAAATTTGCTGTTGAGAAAATTTCCTGAGTCAAATGAATTACATCAGATTTTAACTAATCTTTGGCAAATAGCATTTAAGCTCAAAATTTATTATATTCACAAATTTATATTGTATGTGAATTGCATTCTAAGAAAAATTACAATGATAAGATTCATCTAACAGATAAAGAGCATTGAGCATTGCCAATTTGTTTAAACAAATGTGGTGCGCTTCGAAAGCTGCAATGGCAATAACACATAGCAACATCAACATCACCGAGAGCAGCAACAGCAATTACAATAAAATTACAACCAATAAAACACAAATTGTAAGCATAAAGTAAAAAAGTCTTCTAATCTAACAAGTAGATATCTAACCGTTTGTCTTCAGTACATTACGTGCTTCTCTACTACAGCCAGGGCTACCCACATACATATTTTGCTGTAGACGTAAGCTAAGTAGCATAAAAAGTGCTCGTACGTTAATCTCTGCAACCTAAAGAATGTGCGTCTGTAAATTCATTCAATCATCCATTACGTCCATCCATCCATCCATTTGTATTTATCTATCATTGTAACTGCGTCTCCATGTCTTGGCTTGTTGATCTGCCGCCTAATGGCGTCAAATTTCTTTGAAATTGTATTTGAAATAAAAGAGAAAAAAAACGGCAACAACTTAAAACCAGTTCCAATAGTCGATGATGAATGTGAATAAATACAGTCGGAAAAAAATTTTGCTTTAAGGATCAAAAAAACTTTCGGAAAATATCGAAAACTACCAAAAAAGTGGAAATTCATCTATCTAAAGCTTGTACTTGAAATACTGCGAAAATCAGGTGTTTAGTTAAAAACACCAAAAGATCGTTACAAATTTCAATGATCACCACAATCATATCATCAGACGAGTTCTCCAACATCCAAAAGCACTCGACAAACTTACTATTTAGCCAATTACGTAGATTAGCCAATGTGAAAATAACTTGGGTGTAGGGCATAAAATTCATTCTTCGGAAGATATAAAAACTTACCGAATAACATGATCGATGAAAATATACGAAAATGACGGTTTAACTTCTGATTCGGCCTTTTTTGCTTAAAAATTTATTTGGAGTTGATTTTTCGTACTCTTTTTAGTACTCTTTTAGACACAAGGGACAGTCTTGACAAGGTCGAATTGGTGGACCGCGTACCGGCGGTTAAAGGCTTTCTTGCCAAAAACTATCAATGAAAAAATATTTTTCATAATAGTTTATAATATAACTATTTAATGTTGTAACATGAAAAAGAATGATAAATTTATATTGAACTAATTAAATAGTAATTTTTGCAATTTTTTAAAAACAGACACAAGCAAGTGTTAACACGGAAATTGATTATATTTTGGCTATTTCCACATACATATTTATATATTTTCACATATAAACATGTACAATGTACATGTATATAGCCTCATCAGATCAGTTTAAATTAAATCTTGTCAGAAACCGTACTCGAACTCGTGACTCCGTTTTTCTAATGAAAGAAATTGCGGTGCTTTAGCGATTGCGCAACTGAACACTAGAGGTGTTTTAAGAATGTATGGAGATCCTTAGTAACAACATTTTGATAAAAGACACCCCTCAATATTGTGAGGTTGGAAAAAAAAATTAGTTTGGAAAAAAAATTTTGGGGGTTGGGTGAGGATAAAGGTTGGCGCATCGAGGTCAAAGGTGAGAGAAATAGAGAAAAAATTAACATACAGCCCTACAAATGCTTAGGGGTCACCTCTAGAGGGTTTAAATGTATGACCGACACACATTATTTTTTCTCTCCCAACATTTTTATTAAGAATACCTACCTCTTATCTCAAACCCCTAAGGGGGCTTCCATACAAAATTGACATTTTTAGGAAATCGCCCCCACCACTCTCAGGGTGCCCCTAGAAGGGTCAAATGTATGACTGGTCCCTAATATTTTTTCTTCTCCAACATTTTTTTCCAACATACTTACCCTGTATCTCTGACTCTTTAGGGGACTCCCATACAAAATAGATGTCATAGACATGAAAAATATAGAAAGGAAATCGTCAAATAGGCCCATAACTACCCAGAAGTCACTCCTAGAGGAGTCAAATATATGACAGACACCCATTTGCCCCCCTCCAAAATTTTTTCTCAGCATACCTACCCCCTATTTCCAATCCTTAAGGGGGCTCCCATACAAAGTTACTGTTTTTATATAAAATGCCCCCATTGCCCTAACTGGCACATGGGCACTCCTAGAAGGGTCAAATGTATGACCGACCCCCATTATTTTTTTGCGATCTATATTTTTCCCCCACCTACTTACCCCCTATTTTCAACCCTGAAACGGGCTGCAGTACAATTTTTTTTTTTTATAAATTTTCCTAGAAATAATGGGGGTCGGTCATACATTTGACCCTTCTAGGGGTACCCATGGTCCAGTTAGGGTAGTGGGGGCAGTTTTTAAAAAAACGTAACTTTGTATGGGAGCCCCCTTAAGGATTGGAAATAGGGGGTAGGTAAGCTGTGAAACTTTGGAGGGGGGATAATGGGGGTCGGTCATATATTTTACTCCTCTAGGAGAGACTCCTGGGCAGTTATGGGCCTAATTGACGATTTCCTTTCCATATTTTTTATGTCTATGGGAAAAAATTTTGGGGAGGAAAAAATATTAGAGGCCGGTCATGCATTTGACCCTTCTAGAGGCACCCTGGGAGTGGTGGGGGTTGATTTCCTAAAAATGACAATTTTGTATGGAAGCACACTTAGGGGTTAGAGATAAGAGGTAGGTATGCTTGGTAAAAATGTTGGGGGAGAAAAAATAATGTGGGTCGGTCATACATTTGAACCCTCTAGAAGTGGCCCCTCTTGTAGGGCTTTAAGTAAATTGTTTCGCCTTTTGTCTCATCTTTGACCTCGATGCGCCAACCCTTACCCTCACCCCACCCCCAAAATTTTTTTTGCAAACTCATTTTTTTGTCCAACCTCACAAAATTGAGGGGTGTCAAGTGTCAAAATCCAAAATTCGTGCACTAAAACACCCCTACTGAACACGGATAAACTCTCTTAACAATATCGCCTATATGGATAGATCATAAGGCTCACTAGCGCCATCTGTTGTGAAAAATTACCATATTGTTAGTTGGTAACATCCAAATTGTTAGCTGGTAACACACTCTGGTTTTCAGACATGCTACGCTAGCTAAAATTAAAAATTGCAAAAATGACTGATAAATTAGTTAACGGCTAAGCCGTAGCTTTAGTAGCTAGCGTATCTCACTTGGGGAGCGAGGCACCATCTACTACTTCTCAAAAATCCTTTAATCTCCATTCCAAATTAGCCGAGATAACTTATTTTCTCTTAACGCGCATGACACCATTCGCATATACATTTTTCTTAAGATTTCTTCCTCAGGGCTTAACATATTAAGGCATAAGAACCGGTGTTTAATTTCAGCCGTGACACAGTATTATCAAACCGCATCTCACTGCAAAAATGGCACTAAGCCCTTATCTAAACAAAACCAAAAACCATTACATAGTAGGTAATAGGCAAAGGGTATGCCCACGCTATTGCAGAACAATTCGAAGAAAACGATGAAAGTCAAAAAGTATTGAAGAACCTCCAAAATATCGGTAAAAGTCAAAAAGTGTACAAAATATCAGTTGAATTCCACGAATAACATCCAAAACATCAGTAAAAGTTCAAAAGTATCGAGAAATACCCGATACATCGGCTAATGTCCAAAATTATCGAAAAACATCCAAAACATCGGTAAAAATCCAAAAGTATCGAAAAACATCCAAAATATCGGCAAAAGTGTCGAGGAACATCCAAAATATCGGTAAAAGTCCCAAAGTATCGAGAAACATGCAAAATATCGGTAAAAGTATCGAAAACATCCAAAATATCGGTAAAAGTCCAAAAGTATCGAGAAACATCCAAAATATCGGCAAAAGTAGAAAAGTATCGAAAAACATCCAAAATATCGGTAAAAGTCCAAAATTATCGAGAAACATCCAAAATATCGCTAGAAGTCCCAAAGTATCGAAGATCATCCAAAATATCGGTAAAAGTCTCAAAGTTTCGAAAATCATCCAGAATATCGGTAAAATTCCAAAAGTATCGAGAAACATGCGAAATATCGGTAAAAGTTCAAAAGTATCGAAAAACATCCAAAATATCGGTAAAAGTCAAAAAGTATCAAGAAACATGCAAAATATCGGTAAAAGTCCAAAAGTATCCAAAAACATCCAAAAAGTCCAAAAGTATCAAGAAACATCCAAAATATCGGTAAAAGTCCCAAAGTATCGAAAAAAATCTAAAACATCGATCGAAGTCCCAAAATATCAAAAAGCATCCAGAATATCGGTAAAAGTACAAAAGTATCGAGAAACATCCAAAATATTGGTAAAAGACCCAAAGTATCAAGAAACATGCAAAACATCGGTAAAATTCCAAAAGTATCGAAAAACATCCAACAAGTCTAAAAGTATCGAGAAACATCCAAAATATCGGTAAAAGTCCCAAAGTATCGAAAAAATCCAAAACATCGATCGAAGTCCCAAAATATCAAAAAACATCCAGAATATCGGTAAAAGTACAAAAGTATCGAGAAACATGCGAAATATCGGTAAAAGTCCAAAAGTATCGAGAAACATCCAAAATATCGCTAGAAGTCCCAAAGTATCGAAAAACATCCAAAATATCGGAAGAAGTCCCAAAGTATCGAAAAACATCCAAAATATCGGTAAAAGTCTCAAAGTTTCGAAAATCATCCAGAATATCGGTAAAATTCCAAAAATATCGATAAACATGCGAAATATCGGTAAGAGTTCAAAATTATCGAAAAACATCCAAAATATCGGTAAAATTCCAAAAGTATCGAGAAACATGCAAAATATCGGTAAAAGTCCAAAAGTATCGAAAAACATCCAAAATATCGGTAAAAGTCCAAAAGTATCGAAAATCATCCAAAATATCGGTAAAAGTTCAAAAGTATTGAGAAACATCAAAAATTTCGACAAAAGACTAACAGTATAGAAAAACATCTATTATTATTATTATTTCATTATTATATGCAAAAACATCTAAAATATCGACTGAGCTAAAAAATATCGAATAACATCCAAAATATCAATGCAGAACGTTGACAAAGTGCAACGAAACAGGTTTCGTGCAAGCCAGAGGAAAACAACAACACTGTCTCATTCACTTTCTCAACAACACAGCATAACACTGTGGGTGCTGTTGTTGTTGTAATTATATGGGAAACTTTGATACTGTTTTTAAATGCCTTAATGGTAACTTATGAGGATAATTTTTGGAAACTTTCATATAAAAAAAAAAATATCGAAAATTGGTTAAAGGATTAAAGGTGTTCACGTTTTTATATACAGATTGTTTTTGTTGTATAGTACTTTTTTGACAGTGACAGTCTGACACAAATGAATGAAGAGACTCAGAAAATAAAAGATGTGATAAAACTGAGTCTTGCCTCGGTGATCCTTGTTGAAAATTTTTTTCAAATTCTTGGAAGTTTTGAGATAGACAACCGTTCCACTCGTGTGAGTTTCAGTTCGAGACTATCGACTATCTCATAAATTTTATTAAATTGACACGCATATTTTGTGCATTTTTTTTCGTTATAAAAGCACTGTGCGTTAGTGTCTTCATTGATTTTGTTGGGTTTGTTTTGGATTTCGTTATTGCTTGGGGTAGTTTGTTTTATTGTCAACCCAAAATTTGTTAAAATATTTGCCTTTTTTAAACTGTTGCTGTTATTATAGTTTTCTTGTGATTGGTGTTGTTGCTGTTGTTGTTGTTGTTGTTGTTGTGTTGATGTAACACATATCTTTCAATCTGTCCATCATCTGTGAGATTGTCAATTTCTTGTTGGTCTTTTCATTTTTGGACAATTGTTGCTGTTGTTTTTGTTGTTATTGCATTGAATACATTTAGTTTTTCTTCTGTGTTTTTGCCAAGAACTAACCACGATGGGCATGCCGCAAACACCAACAACAACACAACATCAAAAAGACTTTTATTTTGCTGCTGTTTCTGTCAATGTTCCATTTAACAGTTGAGTGATTTAAAGTCAGTTTTGTTTGTCCGTCGGCACGGTGCTCTTGAACAATCTATTGATGTGATGAAAATGTGGGCAAAATCTGTGATTAGGTTTTCATTTGTATAGCTTGATGGTTTAAAAAATGCAAACCCTGAAATCGTAGCTGATCGTCTCCGCAAAATCTCGCAAAAATACACATCCCGTATGAAAAAAAAAAAAAAAAAAACATGAAAACAAGAAATACAACAAACAAATTTAAAAATATTTATTATAAATGTTTTTTGCAATGCTAATTTTGAATCCGGCCTTCGAACTGCTGTATCTTATACCATTTTTGCTATATCTTAAAGCTATAAAACTAGAATATGGAACTTTCATCCGTAAAATCCAATAAAGTATCTGAAAATTTTAGTCTTTTTCTTTAAAATTCTGTTTAAATTATGCCGATATCTTTATTTTTTTGGAGATATCATAATCTAAAAAATTAAAAAAGTGTCAAAAACATGTTCTTTTCAGTTATTGAGTTTACGATATTTCAGAGAAAAATTAATCTATTGACATAATTCATATTAGGTTTTAAAGAAAAAGAATTAGAACTTTTAGATACTATATCGGATTTTACGGATGACTGTGCCATATTCTAGTTTTATATTTTTAAAATATAGCAAAAGCGGTCTTTTTCGCTTGTTTTGGGCTAGTATATCTCAAAAACCATACGAGATACAGCAGTTCTAAGGCCGGATTCGGATTTAACATTGCAAAAAAAAAAAATATTCTTAAATTTGTTTGTTGTGTTTTTTTTTTCTATTTTTTTTTATATTGGATGTGTATTTTTGCGAGATTTCGCGGAGACGGACAGCCACGATTTCAGGTAAGACCACTAAAGTAGTACAAATGAAACCCTATTCACAGATTTTGCCCACATTTTCATCACAAGTGGGAGTCATTTTAGTTTTGAGGATTTGATACTTAGCAAAATGGGAAAAATCGTTTAATTTCAAATCAATGTGTTCTAGTTTAGAGGTTAGTATTCCTCAAAAAATTATTGCAAAAAAAAAATTGTCATAATTGGTCTGCAAATACCGAAGTCATGAGCATTTTACTGAACTACTTAGTTTGAAAAACCCGAAAATCTCAATATTTTTGTGACACAAGTCAAAAAATCAATTAAGTGGAAAATATAAACTTACGATTAAAGTATCCAAGCGCGATCTATGATCATTGAACTGGGTATTTGATTGTTTTCATATAGAATCTCACTCAACAAGGATTTAGTTAATCTTAAACTTTACGTTAAAAGTATGCGGGAATCTAAAAATTTGTTTCTAAGCCAGCTTTGTTTTCTGAAGTAACTTATTTTTTTCACAAAGCCCTGAATTTAAAAAAATATAAATAATGCTCAACACCCTAAAATGCACGTGTTAACAAATTAAATTATCTTTAAGAGTGAACTTGTCTAATAAAACAATTCAAGGTTACATCTTAGAAAAGAGAGAAATCATCAAAAACTAAACACAAGCAAACAAAATGAACTATGACCAACTAAAGATTTACAATATACATTACAAATGCAAAAAAAAAAAACTATTAAATTATACTAATTTTGTGACACAAAATGAATGTTAAGCAAGTTAGCAATAGCAAACACAAAATAAAGGTAGGTACCTCTCTAGTACGTTAGTCTGAAACCGAAACCTGTAGATATTCCAAGATGCAGTTGACGGAAACGATAATGATTATAATGGAAAGTTGTGATGATTGGCACTGAAAATTATATTATTAAAAAGTCGCGAGAAAAATTATTTGTGAAAACTATCATCATTGATTACACTGTTCGACAATTAAGAACTGTTTTTAAAACACATTAGAAAATCCAAAAAATTCTAAAAGTAGATGTTAAAAAAAAAATACCCGTTTCTCGTGGTTTTTCTCCAGCACGTCATATTTGTTTTTAATCGATTTTTGAAGTTTTTTTATCCACTGTACATGAAAAAACCAAAAATATCGCATTCTTATGTTAAATCGATGAATTTAACTATATGATCCTTACAACTGTGGTATATCATGTGTTCAGCAAACTTATGTATCCTGCGGGAAACAGGGAAATATTGAGTCAGTATGTACTACAGAAATATTTGCAATAAAATTTCACTACTGGTTTCTGAACACATAAAGGTCGAAATTTGAGCCAGAAACCAAAAAAATCGATAAAATCAATTGGGACTTTTCACATTGCATATTAATTACATCCCTGACTCGCTTAACTTAAGTTTTAAGAATTTTTCGTCTTTGGTAACTCTAAGTGAAATTTTTTGTAGGATATTTTTCCAAAATTTTTTAACCCACTGTGGATCAGTTTTAGAAAAAGGGGTCAAAAAGACCCATAAAAACAGGATATAATAGGTTAATGTATTCTTGGAAAATGATCCTTGTGTGATTATGTTATGATCTTGTGAGAACGAGTTTTGTCCAAAATGTAGTTTTAGAGTTTTACAGTGGGGTGAAATTTGGAAAATATTTATTGTTAGAACTGCTACTGATTTTAACGATTTTTTTTTTGCTTTCGGGATAAAATTTTGCTTTTTTTAGTGTTCAGCAACTAGTATTGAAATATAATAGCAAATATTTCTGTTGTATTGTACATACTGACTCAATATTCCCCTGTATTAGGTGTCATTTTTGTACCATTTTAAGAAAAGGGCAAAAATGACCCACATGTGGGGGTTGTACAGGGTTAAAATTTTCTACAAAAATATTCCTCACAATATCTTGCATAAGTTTGCTAAACACATGATACACCTCAAATGTAAGGATCATATAGTTAAATTCATAGAATGCGGTATTTTTGTTTTTTTCATGTACAGTGGATGAAAAATCTTCAAAATGCGATTAAAAAAAAATTTGACATGCTGGGGAAAAACCACGAGACGCGGGTATTTTTTTTAACGTATACTTTAAGAATTTTTTTTGATTTTCTCATGTGTTTTTTTGTTTTGTGTCGAGCAGTGTAATACGTGATTTGATTTTTTCCTATTACACTGCCATTTGACATCCGATCAACATAGAAATGATTTGTCGCAAATATTTTTTTCGACTAGTTGCACTCATTATCTCAGTTTTTACCACCCTAAGGTGCCAAGGACACTTCATAAAATTAAAGCTCATAAAAAATCATAAAATTTATTTCTACAAAGTTTCCTCAAATTGTTGAAATTAAAGAAATTATAGCGAATCTAAAACTTCAAGATCAAAAGTCGCCCCTAAAACTTTGCAAGATTTTATTTTTATTAACTTGCATACTGTTTGAATTGTCAAGTGTTAAAAAAAAGAATTTTGCATAGCTTAAGGGGGCGATTTTTGTTCTTGAAACATCCTGTTTTTCATATTTTGTACTGAGGTTTTAGATTCGTTACAACTTCTTCAACTTTAACAATTTCAGGAAACTTTGCAGAGATGAATTTTATGATTTTTTGTGGGCTTTGAAGTATTCATGGCACCTAAAGGTGGTGGAAACTGAGATAATGAGTACAACTAGTCGAAAAAAACATTTGAGATAAATTACTAATTTGAACGAAATATAGCTCATATCAAGAGATTTACAACGATATACTATAATTGATGATCAGACGTCAAATGGCGGAGCAATAGGAAAAATCAAAAAGCGTATTATTTAGGGGTCGAAAAAATCAAAACCAACAAGCTTTTGAAATGAGGAGCTTGCAGCGTCCTTTTTTGTTTTTTTTGTTTTTTGTATGGGTATCGGTAGTATCTTATGTACACTACGATCAATCCAAAAACAAATTCCAAAAATTTGATTAAAATGCCTATTATATAGCTATATAGCTGTTGCGTGCCCGTCCTACAGTGTTTGTTCTTGCGTTTGTAACTAATAGAAGTAGGCGTAGAAGGTATAGAAAAGTGTGACAGCACGTGACATTTTTTTTAATCGATTTTTGAAGTTTTTTTATCCACTGTACATGAAAAAAACAAAAATACCGCATTCTTGTGTTAAATCGATGAATTTAACTATATGATCCTTACATTTGAGGTGTATCATGTGTTCAGCAAACTTATGCAGGATGTTGCGGGAAATATTTTTGTATAAAATTTTAACCCTGTTTAACCCCCACATGTGGGTCATTTTTGCCCTTTTCTTAAAAAGGTACAAAAATGTCACCTAAAACATTGGAATATTAAGTCAGTATGCACTACTGAAATATTTGCTATACAATTTCACTACTAGTTGCTGAACACTAAAAAAGCAAAATTTTATCCCGAAAGCAAAAAAAATCGATAAAATCAGTTAGTAGTTCTAACAATAAATATTTTCCAAATTTCACCCCACTGTAAAACTCTAAAACTAAATTTTGGACAAAACTCGTTTTCACAAGATCATAACGAAATCACACAAGAATCATTTTCCTAGAATACATTAACCAATTATATCCTGTTTTTATGGGTCTTTTTGACCCCTTTTTCTAAATTGAGCCACAATGGGTTAAAAAAATTTGCAAAAATATCCTACAAAAAATTTCTCTTAAAATTACCAAAGACGAAAAATTCTTAAAACTTAAGGTAAGCGCGTCAGGGATGTAATTAATATGCAATATGAAAAGTTCTAATTGATTTTAACGATTTTTTTGGTTTCGGGCACAAATTTCTACCTCAAATTTCGAACTTTACGTGTTTATAAACTATAGCGACTACTTCTGTAGTACACACTGACTCAATATTCCCCTGTTTTAGGTGTCATTTTTGTACCTTTTTAAGAAAAGGGCAAAAATGACCAACATGTGTTAACCCCCACATGTGGGCTAAAATTTTATACAAAAATATTCTCGCCATATCCTGCATAAGTTTGCTGAACACATGATACACCTCAAATGTAAGGATCATATAGTTAAACTTATCGATTTAACACAAGAAGGCGGTATTTTTGGTTTTTCATGTACAGTGGATAAAAAAACTTCAAAAATAGATTAAAAAAATTTGACGTGCTGGAGAAAAACCGCGAGAAACGGGTATTTGTTTTAACGTCTACTTTAAGAATTTTTTGGATTTTCTAATGTGTATTTAAAAAAGTTCGAAATTGTCGAACAGTGCTATAGAAATCATCAAAAAATGAATTAAGTTAATTCTAAGAAATTTTGTACAGTGATTGAAAATGATTTGAGATATTCGTCTTCAGCCTGATATGATAGGTTAAAAGATTTTTTTTCTTCAGGACCCAATTCGAAGCATATCCATATTTTTTTTTTTTTTTTTTTTTTTTGTTAATTTTTTTAAACAGACATGGGTATTAATTTACTTATTAGCAAAGGACAAGTGTTATCATATACTTTTATATGGTTTTTGCTATGATTAAATTGATCATTAAGGTGAAGCTGCACTGCCGTGTTTGTCAACAAAAAACTTTGCCTTACGCTTTTTCAGCATATTTTTTGGCGTTGGCAGCAGCATTAACTCTTTTTATGTTGCTGACTTTTAATTGTTTTTTACTCTTTGGTTGGCCCAGTCGTACCACTTTGTAGTTCAAACATCAACACCATTATTGCCTTTTTTTGTCAAGCTGGTTTCTTTATTCTTCTGCAGCTTCCGTTGTGGAAGTTTCTTCTTCTTTACCTTCATCTTCTTCTTACTACGGATTCAGTTTCGCTTTCAAACAAGCAAGATATTTCCCGTTATGGCGCTCAATGTGTTACCATAAATTCTGACCAGTAACATAAATCCAAAGAAAAAAAAAACACATTAAATCTGTAAAATCCAGCACTGGTCCATATTAAAAGCAAAGAGACTATCAAGGTTAGCAACACCGCAAAAAAGTATTGGACTACGCCAGGTAACTCTTTTGTTTTTTTGCTCCGTGTGATATCTTTTGCAAAGATGAAAAATTTTACGAGCCACAAAAGAATTGCGGTATCTGGTTGGTGTTACTTCTTCCGGTGACTTATTTAATACACGCTTGGTGCCATATTCGAACAAGTGGAAGATGTTGTCTCTTTAGGCCTGTCGGTTGCAGCAACATTTGCAGCAGAACATATGGTACGCGTGTATGTGATAAATTGTCATCGCCGTTGCTTGGTTTAACATTAATGTTGTAAATAATAATACAAAAAAAACAACGACAACAAAGAAAAAATTATGCTTGCAATCAATTCAAGTTGAACCACTTGTCAAAAAGTCTTTCGGTCGCACCATGTGTTGCCAACATATTTGGTATTGAGGTAAAGACTTTGCAACTAACTTGACAAAAATAGCATTGGTCTGTGACGCATGGGAGCAATAAATTTTTTCCATTTTCGGCAATTTCTGTAATTTTTTTTCGTATTGAAAGATTTTTTTTTTTTGGTATTTTTTATGTTTTGACTGTTACCCAAGTTGGATTTGTAAAAAAAGTGTTATTTAATATATAGAATTTGTAAGTTTTAGCATAGCTTATCATTTTTTTACACTGCCTCTGTGCCTTTAATTATACTTGTCCATTGCTCATAGAACTGAAGCTACCTGCACAGAGAAAAAAATATAGTTCGTATTACTTTATTTCCAGTAAATTTTACTATCAGAAAACAAATTTTACCTTAATTTTTTAGTAAATTCAGAATTTTCGAATAACCTTGCAGAAAAAAATTGAAGTGATATTAACCTCACTATAAAATTCAATTCAAAAAAAAAAAAGAAACAAACTGACCGCAGTGGGATTCGAACCGAATATTATTACATTACTTTTGTCCCTCTATTTTCTTTCTTCAATAACTCCATTGGTTTTGCGAATTTCGAAAAATGGAACTAGGAAAAGTTGCGATTTGCGATGACTTTGTTGTCTCGCGACTTTTCGTATTCTTGGACTTTCTTCTCCAATAACTTTCGGCCTACTACTGGTTTTCTAGTTTTTGTTCGTACTTCTTTTGTTGGTTTCCACAAAATGTTTACTTTTCATTGCCATTTCAGTAGCTTGATCTTGTTTGCTAAGGACAATGGGTATCAGTGAGTTTGGATTTAGCTGTCAGCCAGCGTTAGATGCGTGGCCATAAAACTTAGTGTCACTTGAAACTCCATTAGGTTTCACTTTCCATTAAAAGATGATGAATTTGAAATGAACGCGAAATTTTCTTAAGTTTAATATTCAAACAAAACCAACAAATTTTCAAGAACTTCATTTACAAAGATAATAAAGGCAGACGGAAAGCGATCAATTGTAAAACTTTTCAAATGCACCCACACAAATAAACCAAATAAACAATAACCCGGTGGCGTTTTTGAGCGACATCATCCTTTATGATATTGTCATCGTTGAATCATCAAGAAAATAACACGAACATAGGGCTCTGCAAATGAAATTTTCTGAAATGGTTTTTTCATCGATGACTCATAGTGGGGATGTTAGGAAGTTAGAATTCTCTGCCGGACAATGTCATTTAAATGTCTCTGAACTTCTGAAATGTTCCGAATCGGTGAAATTGTCTGTTAAAAGTCGATAACAAGTGTATGGCTGCATGACATTGTCTGTTACATGTCGCCATCAACGAGTAAAAGTCACAGATACAGACGATTGTTATTTTTGTTGTCAGTTTGTCAAGCGAATTGAAATAAATAAATAAAAATTTCGTATCTTCCTATGAAATGTGATTAATTTTAATCAAAAAGATGTATTTTGTTAATTTGATAATAAATACGACCCAGACTAACCATTTTGAGGTGAGTTCATATGTCCTTTAGAAAAAGCTTTAAGTATAGTTATTGTAATGTCTGAATTCTATCTTTTCAATAGGTTTCTATCGCTGAATCATAATGAATATCACAGAGAATTTTGCTATTGGATGGATAAGTGTGAAAATTGCCGCACATCACTTTGCAACCATACGAAATGCATTATCAAATAGAATAATTGGCAGCTGCTGGCTGACCTACGTCATAGTATCAAATATGATTTTTTTTAAGTGAGATATGAACTTTAAGTCAAATCTTGATAGGTGGTGCTTTCGTTAGATATCAGGTGGTAAAAGTCTAGAAAATTAGTTTTTTGCCAATATCTTGCAAAGGGTTATTTCAAAAAAAAAAATGTTGGTCCTACCGACCTTCATAATTTTTTTATAGGAAATTTTCTGAGCTATAAAATTGTAAGCCAAAATTTGCTTGTATAAGCAACACTTAGCGATATATTTACATAAAACAAATTTTCTCAACCTTTAGAACCTAATATTTCACCAAGGCATAATTTGACTAGAACACAATAACACCCATCAAAAAACTCAGCTTTGATACTATGACACATTTAATAGTACATGCTTAGTTATTTTCATTTGCTTATAAGTATTTTTATTTAGAGCCAAAGGCCTGAGTTGCTAGTTTCATGGTTTAAAAGATTGTTTATTTAATTAATGTAAATTAAAATTTATTAATTAATAAATCTAAATAAAACAAATGCAAAACCAAAAAAAAAAAGCAATTTTTTCTAGATCTATGCTGACTTGTTTGTGACCAAATCATAAGTGAAAGCACGATGACATTTTCCTCTGCAACTCACTCGGAAGTATATGCATAAGTGACTTATTCATGAGGGAATCATACTGATATTGTCTGCTACAAGTCGCTAGCACACTGACGACTCAGTGACATTATCAGCATAAGTCATCAGTGATTTTTTGGACATTTGTTCTAAAAGTTCATCCATGAAGTCAAACAAATGTCTCCGTTTGTCACCTATGATCTAATTTTGTCTCTATTCGTCAATCGATGAATCGTCGTGCCGTTCGCCACCGGGAATTTCAAGCCAATTTAAATATTTTACAACAAAGTATGAAAACACTGACTGGCATGAATAGGTATCCAAAGCTGCTTTCTAGGAACTTTCTAAAAAAGTAGCCCACAAAAAGGCAAATCGTCGGCTGAGTATTATTTTGCCGTAAAAGCACATAACTTGTGTAGAGACGAGCACAAGTTATTTGCTTTTGCTTTTTCAAAATAATCTGATGACAGAATATTTTAAATATTCACTTAAAATACTTAATACTAATCCGTATGCCTTTAGGAAAACCATCTTGGTTTTGCATTAATATGAAAGGTGGTTTGGTTTCTTTTACATGAAAAGTATTTAAGAAGATTTAAACCAGGCGTTCTCAGCTGGTGGGGCATGCCAATCAAGGGGGGCGTTAAGACAATTCAAATGGGGTGCGACACATTTCGGAAAGCTTTTGAAAACTAAGAAAATACACTTTAAGTAGACCTTTTTTCGGATTAAATCATACTCAAAGTGTTTCGCATATCAATAGAAAAGGTGGACTCGGATTTTTATTCCAACAAACGAAGTAGACTTTTGCTGCCAATCTGTTTTACTGAAAAGTGATTTCAATTTGATGTTAATAATATAGTGCAACAAATAAAGAGAACAAAATTTTGATTGAAATCTTGATACCTTTTTTGTTGCCAATTTGCGGTAGCTGATTTCAAATCTGGCAACGGTTTTTTCTATCACGCCTGTGAACCGAATGATCTTTGATTAAAAAATGCTATTAACAGACAAATGTTGCATTTTCAAGGAGTATTGTAGTTCACTTTTGTCAACGGCATCGGGTATCCAAGATCTTCCTTATTAAAACTTACCTCGAACTTTTCAAATTGTATCATCACTTTCCGAGATATCATTTATTGATAAGGCAACTTAATACAAATTAAGTAAAAGTCAGTCAAAGTTTTAGAAAACGCCAGAAGGCGTTTTTGTTTCTTTGGCGTGCGCTTCTTAAGGAAGCCCTTTTAAGCACTTGTTCTCATAGAAATTAAGAAGCATTTATACAATGATTTTTTGTAAGTATTCGATTATCAAATGCTGTTTGGAGTGGCATGTTTGCTTAAACATTTGAATAATATTTTTTAAAAAGAGATGAAGACAAAGTGGATAATATATAAAAAAGAACAAAAATCTGTTTAATGTATACACATTTTTAAGACACGCTACACAAGTTATTTAATTATGTGTCTCTATGCTCGGGTTCAATTCCCAAGCCGTAATTTTTTTTATTTTATTTTTATTTTTTTTTTGTATATTTATTTTTGTTTGAAGAAACATTTTCTTAACATACAAATTTTATACACCATCATCATATATGGATGTAGGCTATTGCTTTAGAGGTCTAAGAAGTTTGTAATTGTAAGTAAAAATATTATGTTTCTTTTGATAATACGGATGGTTCTTGGTTCAAATCCTTATGCGTTCTATTATTTCTTTTAAACTGACAGAACGCTTACCGTTGCATTACAAATAAGCGCATTAGAAAGCGTTTTCCGGAAGGCTGCGATAAGTTTCAGAACGTTTACATCCTAGGGCATGCAATGTTAAAAAGAAAGAATACGTCTTACGAAGCGGAAGCGCTTATGGCTGCTAATGAAATACTTCAGAATGCCTTTTGGAGCGTTTCTTTTCCAGTTGGAAATGTAAACTGAATAAATTTTGCGCTTCGCCTACACAAAATGAACGGCGCAAAACTTTTCTCATTTCCTGACACAAAGCTCTGCAGAAGTAGCTGAGAAAAAGCACCGCTTTCAAGCTCTTTGGTGATGCTTAAATGTCTTCATTTAAGAACATAATTACCGTCATTTAAACTTAAATGCAAAACCAAGATGGTTTTCCTAAAGGCATACGGATTAGTATTAAGTATTTTAAGTGAATATTTAAAATATTCTGTCATCAGATTATTACTGAGTAATCTAAAAACAAAGAGTCGGCAAAGAGATGGTATTTATTTGATTGCATCGTAATCTAGCGATCCAACTCTTAAAAAATATTGATGATATTTTAAAAGCTAAATTATGTACTGATATTTTTAATCATTCAATCGAAACATAAAAAATAAATAAATACATTCATTTATCATTGAGTAAATTCTTCAAACACAAATTCAACAATTTACACGTAATTTCTGTAATAATTCTTTCCTTTCTTTATTATCATCCTCATCATAGGCATAATGACGGAAGCATGAAATTAGAGGGCGTCTGTTGTAAGACTCCATTCGATATCCTTTAAGCTACAT
This sequence comes from Calliopum simillimum, assembly GCA_951812925.1. Taxonomy (NCBI): domain Eukaryota; kingdom Metazoa; phylum Arthropoda; class Insecta; order Diptera; family Lauxaniidae; genus Calliopum; species Calliopum simillimum. The sequence continues at coordinate 193,190 of CATOTO010000144.1, read as the reverse complement.
CTATATCCAGATCTAAATTGATTATGTGTTGTCGGATTTCCGCCGCGTATGTAAGCCATCATCATCAGTAAATGAATATATAAAAAATCTTTCTTTTTCATGCTTTACATACTAAATTCAATTTTGACGATTTGCTTACGTTACGCATCACGTGCCAAAGTGATGTCAAGTCAAAGAAAACTGAAAAATCATTGTAAGGCAATCATCCACCAAAAATTGTCTTCTTTCCCCCAAAAATAACATCGCATATGCAAGATTTCTTTAAGATTTAATTTTGAAGCCGCAACAAAAGTAAAAAAAGGATGACCTTTAAGATTTTGTTTTACTTTGCTTTTGTTCTTTGGACAGAATGGTGCCTGCTTCTTAAATATAATGTTGCATATTGGTAGGCGCCTGCCCGCATATCATTCAATTTTGATAAATGAATTGGGTATGGAAGTCATTCACTCGAGATACTCGTACATACATACTTATATAACAAAAGAGTGAGCGGCAAACTACATTTCAACATCTGGCAACAACTTGAATTATTTAATTTTATTTTTGACGCGCTGACTGAAGACTTTTCATCCGTCGTCATCTCATGGGAGAAAACAAATGTCTCCGCTGATTAAATTTTCAATAGCATTATGGGGATTTGGGGAAAATGCTATTGAAAGTTTAAGGAAAACTGTAGGGAAATAACAATTAGCATAATTAATCGAATGCTTTTTTGACTTTTGTTTCTCCACATATGTGGACATTTGAAAATTATAATTTACTGTGCAAATATTATTTAATTTTCAAATTTTCTTTTGCAGAATTGTGCTATTAAGATCATATTTGCTGAAAAAGAATATAACTTTGAAAGTTATTTTTCTCTTCTAGGTATAAATGAATCGGCAAGAAGCGTCTTCAATTCACAAATCACTAACGTACTATCGACCAAGCGTAATTTCACCAATTACAATAAATACCCGGAAAAAAATTAAAAACCATTAACAAAATTAAATTCGTTTGTACTCTTATATCCGTAAAATACAAAATGCAATTTGTATCTTGTTCTCATACATAAATTTTTTTTTTTTAGTTAATCCGCGCGTGGCCAAGCAAAACGGCAGTCATGTGAAATAATTGCAATTTACTTGCATATTTTTGTTTTTTGTAAATCTTTGTTGTTGCTGTTTTTTTTTTTTTTTTTTTTTGTTGTTGCTGTATTTCCTCCCGCAATTCAATGTCTTCATTGTTTTTGTTGTTGAGTTTTCGCAGCTTTACACATTTTTTATACAACTTCAAAGCCATATCAGCAGACAGCGCACTGTGGGAAATTTTGTCCCGCTTGTTGGCCAAAAGTCGAACATTAACCCTTCAACGACCAGCTCAAAACGCGCGAAAGGATTTCAAAATAGAGTTGAAATTCGTGATCAGCGTCCCAAAATTAGATAAAATTGATATAGCGGGGTCAAGCAAAACTTCCCCTCAAGCAATGTGGGGCTGGCAAACATATTTGCCTTTGGGCGATAACGAAACATTTTGAAATTTTTTTTACCTTTGTGCTTTTTTTAAATTTTTTTATTTTTTATTAGATTGAAACTGGAAAAATAGTTTATTGTTTTTTTATTATCATTAAGAATTTAAATATAAAAAAAGATTACTCAGCAAAGAAGTCACGAGATGTAGTGAAACAAAGTTTTACTTTGCAAAATGCAAAATACATTAGTGCGGTTATACTTTTTATTGCTGATGCAGTGGGCGCACCGCTATCAATTATCACGTTTCTCCATATTGTGGTTATGTTTTGCTTTTACCAACTTTTTATTTAGTGACATAAATGTTTCGGGTACCTGATACGTCCGAGAAGTAAAATCATTAATTATGTAAATAACTCGCCAATTGCACTGAAGAGACTGCTATAGGGCTGGTACTAGCTGCGCTTGGAGTCCACAATGAACGTATTGTAGTTCATCGTCGTCATCTTCATCTTGATGCAGCAGCACTTTTGAATGCTCGGAGTCACATTCTGATTGGCCGCCTATAAATATATGGCTGAAACCAAAAAATAGGCTCGTCTGGAATATGTAAATCAAGTATTCCTTCGACCACCGGATTCAATGGAGGAACACTATTGGTTGAGCTGGTAGCAAAAAAAGTCATCAATCTTATTGAGGCTTATTCATTGGTTGTTGTCTACTATTCGAGTTCTCTGTTCCCATTTTGATGCCTTGATGTGTTACAGGATCTTAGTGGGGTCTATCTCTATCACTTCTTGCATATCCTGAAAAAAGAAATATCCAAATACTTATTTAAAATCTTGTTTCAGCAAGTGCAGGGTACTGGCAAAGATATTGTTGACTATCCTCTTCAACGTCGATGTCTCCACACCATCTACAAAGATCGTCAATCTCAAACTGTAGCAGCAGACAAAGTTGAAGGAATTGGTTCGACTAAAGCAGTAGTTGGCCCAGCAACAGGTTTTGCACAAAAATATCAAAATTCACAAAAAAACGCAAGTCGACTTATAGTCGCTGTCACTTTTACAACTAACAGACAAAAAGATGCTTCAACACCATTTGACATTTCTACTATATAGGCGCGAAAGGGGGTAGGAGAGTGAGGTCACAAAAGAGCTTAATTATTCTAACCTTGAACCCCCACTAGATGTGAAAATGGAAGTAAAAACGATTCCAACCATTAAATTGATCGAAATAATTACCATCTGTTTTATCCCATTCGTACCATCAAAAGTTTCCTTATCGCCCATAGGCAAATCTATCCCGGTTGCCGGGTCGGCTTATTTGAAATCGCTGAAAACTATAACTAAGCGCGTTTGAAAGGTACTACGCTTGTCTACAAAAAAGTGAACTACTAGATCGGTAGGCCTCCCCAGCACTTCTCCAAGGTCATGAGTATAAAACTGACATTTTGACCAGCTTACGGTATAATTATCGACCTTTTAGGGATAAGCCAGGTCCTATGCCACCACACAACTTTTGTAGCTCACGGTGTGCCTTAACCCGTTCTAAATCGGACGTCGTAGCACATCAAATTTTTTTCCAGATTCTGTTTACTTATCGTTCAAATGATGTATAAAAAAATTTTCACTCGTGACTTTTCGACTAAATTTTGAGATAATCGCTTTTCCAATTGGGGCATTTTCCCATACAAAACGAAAAAAAAAATTTTTTTAACTACATTAAACAAAAATTAAAATAATCACAATCGATGTGTTTTGCGATGCTAAACGCGAATCCAACCTCAGAATTGCTCTATCGTGTATAGTTTATGAGATATTGTAATCTAAAGACCAAAAAAAGTCGTTTTTTGCCATTTTTTGAAGCTATATAATTATGTAACATATCATTTATTCGTCAAATGTGGCTTAAACACTTGAAAGCCCCAATCTTTTGCTTTAAAACCTAATTTAAATTATATTTATATCTTCATGCTTCTAAGAGATATCGTAGACCGAAATATAGTCAAGACGGGTTTTTTGCACTTTTGTGTCTTTTTAGGTTAGGATATCTTTGAGGAAAAAAAAGACATCAACATAATTCAAATTAGGTTTTAAAGGCAAAGATTAGGACTTTAAAGTTGCTTACCAGATTTAACGAAATTAAAATTTCTTTCACATTTTAAACATGTTCAACGAACCGACTACTTCTAAATTCAGCCGTTTGACACCCGAGTGTTGTTGTTACGTGTATGGCATACGGCTGAATTTTGAAATGGTCGGTTCGTTGAACATGTTTAAAATGTGAAAGAAATTTTAATTTCGTTAAATCTGGTAAGCAACTTCAAAGTCCTAATCTTTGCCTTTAAAACCTAATTTAAATTATGTTGATGTCTTTTTTTTCCTCAAAGATATCGTAACCTAAAAAGACACAAAAGTGCAAAAAACCCGTCTTGACTATATTTCGGTTTACGATATCTCTTAGAAGCATGAAGATATAAAAATAATTTAAATTAGGTTTTAAAGCAAAAGATTGGGGCTTTCAAGTGTTTAAGCCACATTTGACGAATAAATGATATGTTACATAATTATATAGCTTCAAAAAATGGCAAAAAACTATTTTTTTTGGTATTTAGATAACAATATCTCATAAAATATACACGATAGAGCAATTTTAAGGTTGGATTCGCGTTAAGCATTGCAAAACACATCGATTGTGATTATTTCAATTTTTGTTTAACGTAGTTAAAAAAATTTTTTTTTTCTTTTTGTATGGGAAAATGCCCCAATTGGAAAAGCGATTATCTCAAAATTTAGTCGAAAAGTCACGAGTGAAAATTTTTTTATACATCATTTGAACGATAAGTAAACAGAATCTGGAAAAAAATTTGATGTGCTACGACGTCCGATTTAGAACGGGTTAAGGCACACCGTGAGCTACAAGTCTCTTCTACATTTTACCTATATACAGCAACACGCTATCTATCACCAAAAAATTATAAACAAATTTAAAGCTCTGGGCAAGCATACTTGACTTTAGCCGTTAAAGGGTTAAAACACTCAAAAATAAATTTTTGGGTATGCCATTCAAATGCAAATGCTTGTGAGAGAAAAACACCAAACCAAATTTATTTTTTTTTAATTTTTTCTCATCAACTACAAAAGTGACAAAGTTTGTACTTTCGAAAAAATAAGTGGGTAAATTATGGCCACTAAAAAAATATCCTATTTCAAGTTTCAATCCCCTATGGTGTGGCAAAAATCACCAAATTTAAATTTTAAGAGCTTTGGCAATGGAGAATAGGACATAGTAAGTTATAGTATGGGGTCCGTGGACTCAAACTACATGTTATGTTTAAAAAAAAAGTTTTTACTAAGTCTTGCTAAGAAACGGCTGAATGACTGGGTGCCATATGGTACCGCTAGACATTCAGATACATTTGTTCCTTTTTATGCAATCAGAAACATTAACTTTTTATAATACAGAAGAACCTTATATGGGCTAATCCTGCGTTGCGAACGTTACATTCGTACGCATATTTTTTAATCCTGAAGGCGCTCTGAATGTTTAATTTTCAATTTACCTGCAGTGGTATGTTACCATTTGAGAGTACTTTCAAAAGGCATTTAAAAACATTTCCTGGCTTTTATCAGTAACAATATAATCGTGCATAAAGTGCTGTTTGCACGTTACAAAAAACAGAAGTCGTTGTGGAGATCAATGTACATTTTCAAAATTTTTAACGAATTTTCCAGTATAAACAAAAAAAGCCAAATCCTCCAAAGAAAGAATAATGTTTGAGCTTATGGAAACTGCTTTTGAGGGAATCAAAGAGTCCTTCGTTCGTACAAAAATGTAACTTTTGTGTGTTGCGCACGTTACGTTGCGAACGTTACAATTTTTATTTTATATATATGCATAGACTAACGAAAATTGATGCAGCCTCTTTTCAACTAACTTAAACACATTATATTCGATTGATTTATTTGTGGAAAAGGTTGTAAAGGAGTGCAGTGCACACAAAAGTAAAATTTTTTCTTGGCACCGCATCTCACGGTTAAAATACGCTATTGCAGGTCAACCACTGGATCGATTTTTATGAAATTTGGAATGCAACGTGATTAAAAACTTTTTGTTATGTAGCTGCCGGCGCGACGCCCCTAAAGACAAAATACGTTTCCGCGGCTAAATCGGTGCACCCATTTTTAGGAAACTCGGAATGGGGAATGCACCCTAAGAGAGCATTTTAAAAACCTTTAGTTATTTAGTGGGCAATACCACTCACCTAATGGCAAAATGAGCTATTACGGCAACTTTAAAATTTTTCTCTTGGTTGACCTTTTTTCGGATTTGCCCATATGTACTTTAAGCAATTAAGTTGAATTTTGTTAAACCATAAGCAGTAAAAAGATCGATATAAACACATATTAATTAAGGATAAAAGTAATAGCATGTTTGACTACAAGGATTAAAAGCTGCTGAGGCGCAAATCCTATTGACGGATGCCATCAAGTATTTGAATATCTTTCTAATAGAAAGAAATTCCTAAAAGTCAAAAAAAACCGATCATGTCGATTTTATATTATACAAATTGTTTTGTGGTGCAATATGGCACCCGATCAAATACACAATATTTGGCTATCTAATCCCCAGAATTGTCATACGGCACATAAAGATACAAGTTGTGGTAGGAAATGCCCAGTGGTACCGTATGGCACCCATAAAAATTTTTACCTTCGTGCTAGTTTTTGCCAAGCTATATGTTTTTTTCGTATGTATTTCGGCCTCGAAAAATCACTTTGAGAAATCGAGACGAGATTGTGATTTTTTTTTATTTTTTTATTTTTATTTTTGTGGCGTATGATCTTGTTCTAGAAAGTCTGATTTGGTTGCACAAGAATATTTACAATTCCAAATACTTATTTTAAGCATTATTTTCCGTTCGGCTCAGTAAGGATAAACATTTCTCCGGTAGAAAAGAGCCTACAATATCCCGTCACTCACCTAAGTATAAGCAAATCCAAGCTAGTAAAGGAGATACAGAATGTGCTCTAGAAACTTATCAGATATAGTATTGTAAGTCCTCCACTGCATTTCTAATTACGTAAGTCACGAAAGGAAAGGAATAACATCTACAAATTTTGTCATGAACACAAATAACTCAGAACTTTTGAATGTTACAGGGGTCACCTTAGTTCATGAGCTTTTATTTTCTAGCAAGAAGACATACCAAAGTTTCTGAACACCTCCAGAACAAAGTACTTCTATCTGGTACAAAACGACTCTTATTGTGATTGAAGTGCCTGTGAACTTAGTAAACCTGTCATCATATATTTATATATTGAAGCCCACTGTGCTTCTCTATCAGTGTCATCGTCGTCGTCGGTGTCTGTGGCGCATCCACAAATGCGAGAATTTCGACTCGCCTCGTAGCGCAACACATCGCATTGCATCGGTATCTCGCAGTACAGAAATTCCATGGATTATGTAATGCCACGTAACGTTAACGTAAACGTAATGAAAAGCTGATGCGATACGATACGATGTGAAACGCTGACACGTTGTGGTGCTGCGATTCAACTGAATACCTGCCACGATACGGCTATGAATGGTGATTTTCATGGTCACCAACACACACATGCACTCAGCACACACACATACACTACTCTGACACTTCCCAACGGGGAATGGAGCGCATCAATAGCGCTTCTGAAGCGCTCTAAAGCAGCAGTGAAGCGCATCTCTCTCGTCTCCAAAAGCGCTGAAATTAACATTGGCATGCCATTGGAAGGAAGCGATTCGTTCTCGCTACCAGAAATGCTCTTTGGATGCGCATCGCTCTCGCATTCAGAAATGCTCTTTCGAAGCGCAATGCTTTCGCATTCAGAAACGCTCTTTGGATGCTTTTTGGATGACAATAAAAATATTTAAAAAATTTATTTTTAATTGAAATTTTACGTCTTTCGCCACAAAGACTCATCAGACTATTTTTTTTTTTTTTTTTTTTGATGTTATTGTAATTATTTTTATTTTACTAAATTAATTCTAATTGAAAAATTGCTAGTTGAAAAACTTTTGTGTTAGGTCTGGGCCGGAGTTGAACCGAGGACCTCACGGTTGCTACAACTCTCAATCGCAGTGCCAGTCGCTAGACCACTGCTCCATCCTTTCGCTCTTACAAAGCTGACTTCTTGACTTATTTTGTTTTGTGCGTAAATACGTCACCGAAAACGCTTCGTTCTCGCTACCAGAAATGCTATTTGGATGCGCTTCGCTCTTGTTACCTACAGCGCAGAAAATATGCGCATACAAATCAGCTCTTTAGATGCGAGAAGGACGCGTATCGCTATTGAATCTTGGGGATGCGCATCGAAATTTTCTGTTGGGTTTGTAGATAAATGTGGTAAAAAATAACAAAAAACAAAAGGAAAAACACCAAAAACATTTAACAAAAGAACGAAAACTGTGAAAAATGGGAAAACGGCGCGTTATCGTCGTCGTTATAGTCAGCTATGATCGTTGGTTGAGATACAGAGATACATATAGGTATTTGTACGCAAGGAGTTGATACTCTTGCTCGCATTCAAGCTTAAAGCTGCAAAAAAACGTCGACGGCAAACAGTAGCAAAATGTAGAGTACACACATACTTATGGCGGCGAAGGTTTGCAAATTGGTAGCGGTGTATAGTGAGGCATGGCAGAATGTTTGGGGGGTCAGCTGCTATCGCTGCCTTGCGAGTGCACGCCATGACAATAATTAAATGCTTTTTTGTACGTATGGTCTGTCTGTCTTCTGTAGATGCACATGTTCATCTCTATATCGAATGCAATAATTGTGGCAACATTAAAATTTTTTTTTGTTGTCGATTTTTTTTTTCTCCAAATGTGGTTAAAGTTGGCGTGCTGTGCCCCACTTACATCATCAGGGGAAATTATATAAGAGTGATGAAATAAATTTATTGCCATATGAAAATGCAATTGTTTACTCTTAATCAATTGACCAAACGATTCTCGTATATATTTAAAAAAAAAGTGAGAAAATAGCCGAAAAGGTTCTTGCGAATAAGCTTAAAGTTAAGATAACATCTTAAAGTGTACTTAACTAACTTCTGGCCTGAAAGCTGAATAGAAACAAATGAAAATATGTACCTGAATCCACACTTCCACTGAGCCTGTCTCTTAAGAAGACAGAGCTCATTCTATTTAGTAGAAAGTATGTGTTAATGTTCTCGGAAACGACTGTAACCATTACGATATTATATAATTATTTGAAAAATATATGAAGCAAAACACGCCAAGTGTACCAGGCTTAAATTTTTTTGCCTCCGATCTCGCTCAAAATATGGTAGATCCGCTGTGCAAGAACAACAATCCGGGAGGATTTGGTCCTAGTACCATTTGTTGTTAAAATACAGGGTATTGAAGTTGGCGTTTTTAGTCATTTTCATGAAAAGGGTGTTTTTTCAAAAATTTTTACACTAAAGTTTGAAAATTTATAAATCTAAGTTACAGGTCCCATTCATGTTGAAGTGTTCTTTTTGTAAAAAATTTTTTTCACCAAAATTTTATACACTTAAAACTACTTTTGAATTTTTTTTAAAAAAACCCCCCTTAGATTTTTTTTAAGATACTTCAAATTACAGCATAATTTATAAGCTTTAAAATGATGTATAACACAAGATGGGATTCGGACGCTACATGGGTGTTTTTGGCTTCTGAACGCCCGATGAAGGCAAAAATCTTTTTTTACTCCAGAGGAAAGCATCTTATGTAAAAAGTGTACTAGGCAAAAAATGCTTAGAATCGTCCAAACAATACGTGTGATTTTTTTTGAGTTTTTTGAAAAGTTAATAAAAAAATATTTCAAAATTATTCAAAAAAAAAAAAGTTTTAAAAAATTCCAAAAAAAGTCACACGTATTCCTTAGACGGTTCTAAGCATTTTAAGCCTTTTACACGTTTTTCGTAAGTGGCCTTCCTCTTGAGTAAACAAAGAGTTTTGTCTGCCACGGTCGTTCAAAAGCCAAAAACTCTCGTCTAGCGACCGAATCCCATCTTGAGTCATACATCATTTTAAAGCTTATAAATTATGTTATAGTTTAAAGTACTTCTAGAAAAAATTTAAGGGAGGTTTTTCAAAAAAAAATCAAAAGTATTTTTAAGTTTACAAAATTTTGCTGAAAAAAAATTTTTCTAACCAAGTGAATGGGACCAGGTACTTAGTTATATCAATTTACAAACTTTGGTGTTTGAAAATACACCCTTTTCATGAAAATGACTAAAAACGCCAACTTCAACACCCTGTATTTTAACAACAAATGGTACTAGGACCAAATCCTCCCGGATTGTTGTTTTTGCACACCGGATCTACCATATTGCCAAATTTGAGTGAAATCGGAGACAAAAAAATTTAAACCTGGAACACTTGGCGTGTTTTGCTTCATAAAAATGGGGAATAGTTTAATAGTACTGCAACGGAAAATGAACGATAGTCTGAGATAAATTCCCTGGAAATATTTGTTCATGATAACCCCCATGGTGTTAATAGAAATCATATTCAGTATATGTATGAACTTTAAAATATTCAATCCAGATCTACTGCAGTGATTGCATTCCTCAAAAATTCTTTAGCGTGAAGATTCTTTTTCTCTGGTTGTGATTGAGTACTTTTGTCAATAGTGGCATATAAACAATTGAGGAGTGGCCGTACCAAAGGGCCTAAGTACCATTTTGAGACAAAAGTAGTGTCATAATATGAAACGGGTGGCATTTTGTTAGAAATTAATAAAATTGTTTTCTGTTTTCACTAAAAAATTTTTTGATAGTGTGAAATTAATGTCATTATGTTGAAAAAATTAGAACAGTCAAATAACAGACTATTAGGCAAATAAAAAGTATGACATTACTTTGGCTTCGAAATGGTACTTAGGCCCTTTGGTACGGCCACTCCTCAATTGTTTGATTTGGTTTTCTATTTCAATGTTAAAATAAATGTCGCGTCGTCATTGATTTTATATTATTTTATCGAAGCTAAAGAAATATGAGTGATATTCATTTGTTTGTTGTTGCTGCTGCCACATTTTGCCTGTTATTGTTATCAGTACAAAAGTAAACATTGAAATTGAAGAGGAGTCAAAGAATTTGACACAGAAGTTTAAGTGCAACATTGGTTTTGCCACTTGAGATTTTGATTTGGCATTTAATACAAATAGGAAAGAACGGTGGTGTTTGTCTACAATGCATTTAACTTTTTTATATCAAATGACAATACCCATAATATGATCGCGTAGTCAATGATGAAAAATAACACAAATCGAGTTGTCGCATTTGAAATTATTATCATTTTAAAAATATGTATATCAAATGATTTTGAGAAATACGTGACCTTAATTCCCGCAAAATGGTTTCTAGATCTCTTTGTTTTGAAGTTTCTTCACTTAGTTTTTATTACAGGAATCGGTAGAGTGCGGAAATCGGAAAGGGGGAGCTAAATGCACCCTTTATAGTTTTTTCAATATATCTAATGAAATAAAGCAAAATTTAGATTTTTTTTTAGAAATCTTTTTGTAGAAAACTAAATTTTCCATCTAAATATGTTATTCAAAATATTAAAAAAAAAAAATTATGCAAAAATTTTTAAACCAAAAAATATAAACAAAAATTTCTAATTCTTTTTTTTTTTTCTCTTGCTTATAACTTTTTTCGAGTCAGAGATAGGTAGAGTAGAACGGGGTAATGTCGTGCAGGGGGTAATGTCATGCACTGGCTGTTTTACCCCAAGGAATTGAATGATTTACCAACTGTTCGTAAGGTAGGGACCTGCTGACCTACTGAGCTTATGCATATAATACTAGCAATTTTTTCCAGTTCGTCTCTACAGAGTAACCTTTTTTTCAAAACGCACGCTTTCGGGACGATAAAAGTGTTTTTTCATCGGGTCAGAAAAATAATTTTCCTTGCGGGAAAATATACCAGGTAAGTGTTTTCTGAAACGAAATATCCTGCCAAAGAAAAGAAGTATTTGATTTCCAAAAAAATTTTGGGCTTCACCGAGTTATCGAAGTTGACCTTTAAAACGACCATTGGGGTAATGTCGTGCACATTCACTTACACAAACACAATTTCTCGCTACACAAATGTTGTTACACATGGATTTAACCAATGAAATTATCTTTCGATCGGATGCTTACTCGTTGCATTCGCTTGAGATGTACGGCTTTACGAGCATGTCAAAGTTAAGTGCACGACATTGCCCCGTTCTACTCCACACTACATATTATGTACTTCACACTTGTATAATAATGAATAAATACATGATAGTGCTGAATCTCCTCTAATAGAACCACTACCTATCATTTCTCACACATTTTGGTACCTTTACTATACTCAGAAAACAATGCACGACATAACCCCACAAATTTTGAGGGGGGTAATGTCGTGCACATTTTTTTTTTCTTCACTTACACAAACACAATTTCTCGCTACGCAAATGTTGTTACACATGGATGTAACCAACGAATTTATCTTTCGATCGGATGCTTACTCGTCGCATTCGCTTGAGATGTTCGGCTTTGGGAGCATGTCAAAGTTGAGTGCACGACATTGCCCCGTTCTACTCTATATAAAAAAAAAATTTATAAAATTTCCTTTAAAATGTTTTATTAAAAAAATTCTTATGTTGAGAATTGACCGAACTATGGCTACTCGAACATGGAAATTTTGTTATTGCTGTCGGAAAAACGGTTCTTACTCAAAGCCAAAGCATCTTACAAAAAAAGTGTCCAAGAAAAAAATGTTTAGACTCGTCCATGAAATAAGTTTGAAATTTTTCATAATTTTTTGGAACTTTGTTAATTTTTTTTTTTTATTTTTTTGACCAAATTTTGAAATATTATAAAATGTCCCCGAAAATTCTGAAAAAAAAAAAATTATTCATATTTTTTAAACGATTCTAAGTATTTTTGGCCTCATACACTTTTGTCATATGATGCCCTGGTTTTGAGTAAAAACTATTTTTCCGACCACATAAACAAAATTTCCATGTTCGAGTAACCATAGTTCGGCCAATTTTCAACATTAGAAATTTTTTAATAAAGCATTTTAAAGGAAATTTTATTAAATTTTTTTTTATATGCCTATGCCTTTACCTATCTCTGACTCTAAACAAGTATAGGCAAAAGGGTAAAAAAAAATTGAAGTTCAAAATTTTTGCTTTTTTTTTTTGTGGTTTCAACATTATTAGCTTACCTAAATACATAAGCAATTTAATTTTTTAAATAAATTTAATTCTCTACAAAATGTTTTCTAAAAAAAAATCGAAATTTTGCTTTTTTCGCTAGACATATTGAAAAAACTGTACCCAGCACTCCGCGGTTTTTTCTTCTTAAATAACCCTGTTACCGATTTCTGTTATAAAAACCCGTAAACGTTTTAGTTCCATTTTGGTAAGTTTATCAGCACCTAATCAATAGACTATATACAGGCCCGCTTGAAAAAATTTAACTGAAAGTTTCAAGGACGACGGAGTTTTTTGTTGGATTCTTTTCAGGACATCATCCGAAGTCAATCCTGATAAGAATCCAAATCGTAACAAGTGCCGATTTTGAAATCGGACCGCTTTTGCTATTTTTAAACGAATATTTTCAAATGTTTACACTAAATACCATTTATTTGTACATATATCGACCTCGGCTACACCCTTATGTGAAAGCTCATTCAATTCTATGAATATTTGCCCAAGAAACCATACCTCTGCGTACAACTTTAGTTTGGCGTATTTTCGATCGAAAATTTTACCTTGCATTTAATATTTTTTATTTTCATACTAAATTCCCCAGGAATATTTGTTCACGATAACCCCCATACAATTTTTGGTGTATTTTTTATATAGTGATACCTAAGACACTTCCCGTTGGGCACAATCCTAAAACAGCGAAGAATAAAAAACTAAGTTCTACAACGGCAGAAGAGTTTCAATATCGTTGCATTCCACAATACTGTCGTCGACGTTCCCATTGTCGCTGAAGTTGCTGTTACTATCCAAGGCTTATATCCTCTTTCTCAACTTTTTATTCTCAAACCATTCTCATTCTTTAGTCTTCTTCTGCAGCTTCAGCGCATAGTTTTTCTCTTTGGTGCTATTCATCCTCGCTTTCGATGGGTGTATTGTTATTTTCTAGCAGCTTCAACGGCATCGTTGTGGCCTATATGTATGCAACGGAAACACTTTGACTGCTGCTGGTGCTTGCCAACATGCCCGATTTTTTTATCGGTTCCTTTTTCTCGTACCAACTTTTCACTGTATCATCCGTTGAGATTTTTTTGGTTTGCTGCTATATGGATCGGATGTGGTTTGCTGCTGGTGGCTGTTGCTGTTGCTACCATTAGACTTTCGCTTTCTTTTTGAGTTGGTGGTATTTTGCAACTTCTATTTTTTATTGAATTCTTCAGTGGTATACACTGTGAGAATTTTTAATTGACTAAAATTGGTCTGATTTGGAAAAAATATCGTTTGGTAGACGCCACAGCTTTAAAATATTCATTTAATACAATTGAAAAATGTTTTCTCGCTGTGATGCTTCAGTCGTTCGTCCGTCTGTATATGTCTGCATTTCTTTGCTGATTTTGCTAATGGCCTCGAGTGCTTCTGCTTCCGTTGCATTCAAAGTTATTGTTGTTCACTGATATTGCTGTTGCTGGTGGGATTCCTGCTTTTTCTGTTGTCTCCTGATTGGTGTTTTTTTGTCAATGTTTTAATTTTTCCATATACTCCGCTTTTCCCCTGCCACTTTTGCGAAATGATTCCTTTTCTGTTAACAATTTTTGTTTGATGCTGCAAAATGCATTTTTTATTGTTGTTGTTTGGCTTTTTTTTGTACTTTGCTTTATGTTTTCATAATTTTAAATTTTTGAGTTTGTTTTTAGTGCTACTGTATTTTAAATGCACGATGCATGCACTCTTGCCTCTACTGAAGTCAGTGCTGTTCAGTTTTTTCTATTTATTTTTTTCCTTTTAACACTCTTGCTCCTTCTAGCCTTGCTTATGAATAGCCATTCAGCTTAATGGAAACTTTATTTCGTTTCATAACACACGCCGTTATAAGGCGTCGAAAGTACTCGCCGAAACAAGTAATTCTGCCAGAGCGTTTTGCAAAGTTGGCTCATATAAGGATTTTGTGGTCAATTTTGCGATTTTAAGGCACTAGATGAATTTTTTTCGGTTAAGTTTGTTCGGCATTTTTTTTCTTCTATTCAATAGCTACAACATTGCTGAAGTCATCAAAACAATATTTTGGCTCGTTACCGAGATATAATTATACTTATTATTATAATTATCCAACTGAAAATTGCAACTTTTTGCCTCAAATTGGATTTTGAGCGATTTTTCGATTTTTTCATATGGCTATATGGGTGATTCTCAGATAACTGTACTTTTTGTGTCCTCTGGCGATTTCACCTATACAGTAGGGTTTTTTTTTCACAACAATTACGCTATAAGTTAGAAACTATGTTTTTCTAATAGAGCGGATCAATTTTACCACCAACTAATTATTGGTCTACTGTGAAAGTTTGCAAATATACCCCAAATGTCACAAACGTGGCATGTCCTACCCCTACTTTTTATACACAAAACGATTAAAAACGACCAAAAAACGGAAATGGAACAGAAAACAAGTTACTACACATATTAAGTAAATACTTAAGGCTACAATATTCTGAGCTCATCTGCAGTTTTAAATAATTTTTAGAGGGCACAATTTCGAATTGAAAACTGTCCCCTAGTTTTGGAAAAAAAATTTCTTCAAAGCATTATGCTACTACTGCATGGTACTACTGTTTCAGTCAATAGATTGCAATACAAATGCATTACTTCTGATCACTATCCATCACCCAATGGTCAGCATGACCAGACGCGTTCAAAAAGAAATCTGTTTGCGTTTCATAGGGCAGTTTATAAACAAAAACAGTTTTTTTTAAAAATTATGGTCACAAACGTGGCACTCGGCACTCGCAGGTAGAACATTTTATTTTATGCATGAAACAATTTTTTTGTAGGATTTGCATACATGACCCCAAATTCTTTAGGAAAAATCTTGAACTCAAACGCGTGCTTTACAATGAGCGATAAACTACAAAAATGTCACAAACGTGGCTCATCAAAAATGTCACAAACGTGGCACTTTTTATCAGTTTGCAAAAAAACATGTTTTCATATAAAATTGAGTATACAGATGTTTAGCTGAAGGCTATTAATTATGTTTTTAATACAAATATTTTTGTACACTATCAGAATCCTGAGTTATCCTTGCTCAAAAGTGAAAAAATCACTGTTTTGACATCTACTTAAAGCTATAGAACAAAAACAACAACAAGTAAAATTAATTTTTGTCAATGGATTCAGACAGCCAAATTTATTGTCAACAAGACATAGTTTACTGTTTTTCAATTGGATTCCCAGCTTCCGAGTTAGACGCGTTTAAAGTAAGGATATCTTTTGATGACATACAAAGTATTTTTCGAGACCGAAAAGTTACAAAAAATCAAGTTTTACCATTTTTATCAATAACATATATAATTTAAAAAATTTCGAGACCTTGCAAACCATAATCGCATGAAATATGACAGTTCTATGCTAGATTTACTGAATGACCCTACTAAACTATTGCTTTGCAAATTAACAGAATCAAAATTTCATCTGTGCATTCACTAAATCTACAATAGAGCCTTATTTTTTCATCCAATTTTAGTCTGCAAAAGCTTAAAATTTTTGTGATAAAATATATTTTTGATACAAATAATAAAACTTACCATTTTTGTTAATTTTTCGGTCCAGAAAATCCTTTGTATGTTATTGAGAGATATCCTTTTTTTAAAGGCTTATAAATCGGAAATTGAAAAACGGTAAATTATGTCTTGTTGTTAATAAATTTGGCTGTCTGAATCCATTAACAAAAATTAATTTTACCTGTTGCTGTTTTTGTTAAATAGATGTCAAAACTGTGATTTTTTCACTTTTGAGCAAGGATAACTAAGGATACTGATGTAATAGAAAAAAATCAAGATCAGATTCGTAATTAGGAGATCCTAATCCACCATAAACGACTATAAAAACAGAGGAAAGAAAACCATAGTTGATATTTAGGGCGGTAGGGGATAAAAAAAATGGATCACCGGAGACATGACACTGTTGCAAAATCAGTCTTGAAGTGTAAATTTGCCATTATATGCAATATATCTCTCATCAAAACGCTTCAAAACCATAATTTTTCCATACTGTGGCTAAAATGTCACAAACGTGGCAATTGAGTCACAAACGTGGCAGCAAAATTTCTTAATTTCGACCTCAAAGCCGTAAATTCATACTTGTAGTTGATCTACTTAAAAGGTGAGTTTTAAGAGTGTGTTTACACAAGATAGCATGAAGAAACTTGCAAAAATCCAAAAAAATTATCTGCCAATTTTACAACTCGAAAAAGCACAGTTATCTAAGAATCACCCATATCTCGTTTTGTTTTTCACCAGTAGACTTTGTTTACCTCAAAATCAAAATTTTTGCTACCAATAGTAGTCTGAACCTATTTTTTAAGGTTTACGAAATCCTTAACCCTTTGACGACCATAAGAACATATGTGTCTCAAGACAAAAATAAATTATATTTAAATAATTAAGAAAGCGATTTATGTAATTTTGACATTTATCAGTTTTTAAACGCTTCCTTCATTTCTATTAAATCTGGCAACACCATTTTTGTATGATTATTCTAATGGAACAGTTTGAGTGGTGCACTACTGCTATACTTTACGGCAGAATTTGTGGGTGTTAAAGTCTTTTTAATCATATTATAGTGTGAAATAATTGTTGTCTGGTAAGTAAATTGTTGTTTTATACATTAATTAAACAGTTGTTTAAGTTTGGCATATTGATGAATCATAAAATTCAAAATGGGACACCGGTCTCCCTCTGGTCGTAAAGGGTAACTTTTCACCTCACTTTTGTACTACAATTTTACCAATTTCACAGGCAATCAAAATAAAAAATTTTATGAACTTGTTAGTAGACATATGTACTGTAACGTACTTTTTGACACTGAATTCGAGTCCGAGGCCAGAGTTGCTCATATACTACAGGTTTTGGAGATATCCGTGCTTGAAGATGAGAAAGCGCCGTTTTCAATCTTATGGTGTAGTTCTAGGAGAAGGTGTAGTTTAATTCTTTTGATGGCATCTAATAGCCCAAAAATTACCTATCAAACCATACCTTTAAATTTTTTCAATTAGATCCTTACTTTCCGAGTTATCAGCCTTTGAAATAAGGCCATATTTTCACCATATAAAAATGTATGGGGAAAAAGTCTCCCTTAACGACCATAGGGACACATATGTCTCAGAAAATTCCAGAAAAAACGTTAATTTTTTGAATTTTTATTTTAAAATATGTTTTCTGGACGCCCAATAGACCATTATAAATAGCTAATATTGTTGCATAAGCTTCCAATTCCTTACGGTCCTGAAAGAGTTAAAAGTTATTTTACATGTTTTGTATGCGTTTTTTTTTTTTCCTTGGTGCCTTAAAAAGTTTTCCCATTCATGAAGATTGAAATTCTAAATTCTTTTTGGCGAATTCTATAAAACTGTGCCTGAAATCAACTTCCATAAAAGAATACCCACTTTCCAAAAATGTTTGTTCAATTTTAATCAACTCTAATTAAACCACTAAGGCTTGTATGTTTCTTTTCTGCCCTTCACAAATGTCTATAAACATTGTGATGTGTTTTTTGTATGAAGTCGGTGAATTTATATATTTTCCCAGACATGAACCAATCTAACAGCAACCTCGTTTTCCATTGGCTTACGTCCAGAAATAACAGTGTTCATCGTTAGGCGGGGATGCTTCGTAGATAATACGTTATGATAACCTTTGATGATGGAATCGGGAGAACACTTTGTAAATCGCAAGTTATTGACATTAAGCTTTTGTGATCCGCTGCTTGCTCTTTTTAAATTTTTTGTTGCCTTCATTGTAGTCTCTTTCCTTTGAAGGTGACTATTGGGAAGAGCCACATCAAATCAACCAAAAAATTTTGATTTTCAACCCTTACCATCTCTGAACTTAATGAAAGTTCGTATAGTTGTTGAGTATCATCAAGGTAATACTCGTACAAAATTTTGGATTCCAAACCAAAGTGGTTCCCAAAATACGGGGTCGTAAAGTTCAAAAAAAGTATCAAAAAACTGTTGAAGTGACTAACAATGTTCTCTGGCACAACGGCCGTTTTTGGACGACCTTCACGGAATTCGTCTTTGAGCGAGCGTTGGCCACGATTGAATTCATTGAACTTGTTTTTTACAGTGCTATAGGATGGTGCTTCATTGCCATATAAAGATTTAAGTTCACCGATGCACTCTTGTCGTGATAATCCACGTCGAAATTTGTGAAAAATGATCGCACGAAAATGTTCACGAGTTAATTCCATTTTTTTGCCAAATTGATTTTTTCAAGTCACTGTAAACAACACAAATGATGGTCGTACGTCAAAATGTTGTGAGTACGTTTATGCTATAAAATGTCAAACTTTCTAATGCAAATTTCAGATTGCTCCTGGCAACACTTAGGCCAGAAATATATATAGCAGCCTACGTAACATTTCGCACAAATACCGAAATTGTTGAAAATATGGGAAAAACCACCAATATTGCGAAACAGTGTCATTGAATTTTTCGAACTCGAATTAGGTAAAAACGGCCTGTTTTCGTTTGTCTGGCTAAAAACTTGATACCCTACACTGCAGAATTTTTGAAATATCGCTTGTACGGGTGGTGCCCTACTCCATTGACCAAATTCACTTAGTTTTTGCTCGAGTCTTGTGTCTGAGTGAAACCTAGTTCAATTATCTCAAAAAACGTTTTTAGTATAATACAATTGCACCCAGAACTAACCGAAAATGGAGCTCAGACCTATTTTGCTTAAAATGCAGTTTTTTCTTCTTGCCACAGATTAAATCAAAAATATTTCCACTTAAAATCATGCTCAAAACAACTCATCTACTTTTGGTGCCGGTTTTTCCCTTTAACTAAAATGTAACAAGTGGCCAACCTTGTGGTGGTGACATACTCTGCACACCACCATAACTCACCAATAATTTGAGCGCGATTTAATGTAAATTTTCTAATTTTTAATAAAATATGAGTGTGTGTGTGTCTGAAATTTATTGTTGCAGTGGTTGTGGTTTGTTGTTGCTGACGCAAATATTGCTGCTGCTGCGGTTAGGCCGTGCAGGGTGGATGCTCTGGTGGTGGTGGTGATGACAACAAAAACTTTTTTATTGCATGCAGTCTGCCTTCGTTATTGGTGCTTTTAACTAAGTTGTTGTTGTTGGCATTATTCTTCTTATCGTTGACAGCATCAACAAGTGCGCAATGGCAACAATTTGGTGAATTACAAAGTTTTTTTTTTTTTTGAATTTTATATTTTTTTTTGCTGGCACGACTGTTGCTGTTGCAGGTGCAATTTATTAAAATGACATAAAATAAATAAACAATATGGCAGCAACAATAATAATTGTGTGCAACATAAATTAATATTATTATTATTATTGCTATTGTTATTGTTATTTTATCAATATTTTATTTTTTTTGTTTTTGGTGAAATTTATGCGTCGAAACGATAGCGTAAATAGACCCAAAATGTATCATTTATTTCATTGGCTTTGCATAAATTAGTGGTTACTCATACGCCCCATTGTCGCTGTCGCACTTTTGCAGTTTATTGAAAAGCACATTAGGATATCACTGTAAATTCTATACCACAATAAAACTACTTAATTACATTTGTGTAGAATTTCAATGATTTTAAATTTTATTTAATATTTTGATGTATCATCCGTATTAAACTCTGCTCTTTTCACTTTTTTCATATTAGTTCACTTTGTTTTTGTAATTTGTATATCCAATTCAATGTTTTTCTTCGAATCTTTGACAGCTGTTGAAATTAATCTTCAAGTATACTCTGTACTGTAAATCCAATCATATTGGATTTTCGATTTCCAGAAATTTTCAATAAAATTCTTTGCGATGTGCAATTGAGAAGGTGCTATGCTATCGAGTTAAAGTCTTTGGAAAATGTGGCAAAAATAAATAAAATCTTTTTAAAATTCAATTATTTGGAAGTACACTGAAAAAAATGAGTAAGAAAGTGATAGGAATGAATTGCTTGCATACAGTCAGGTATAGGTAAACTTGAATGGAAGTATGGGTCTTTTGCTCGATTTTTTTCGTTTTTCAATTGCGCAATCAAAAAAACGATTTTTTACTCAAAAGCAAGCTATCTAGGAAAAAAATTATTATGCAAAAAATACTATCTATACCCCTAAAAAAAATTTATAATTTTTAAACGCCCAAAAATTTTTAAAAATATTGTCTTTATCTCTAAAGCGCTCTCGGGTATCCATTTTGTAATGAAAAGAAAAGTTAGGGTAAGCACGGGAGATGTGGCACCCCTGGGTTATATGGCACCTCTATCAATTTCAATACTTGCGGCTTTCATGGCATTCAAATATGGACATAGTTTAATTCAACTGCGCGAGAGACTTCGTGGATGTTCTTCGCTTAGCGGTATTTGCAAAATTAGCTTGTGGGTGGGATTTTTAAAAAAAAATTTTGAAATTTAAACGACTGACATTTGTTTTGCATATACTTTGAGAGGCAGCAGAGCGCTGAATATTTGATACAGCCCTATAGTGCATATAAAACAGAATTTAATATGATTTCGTTTTCGAGTGGACAAGTTTATGCGTTTCGTGGCATTTTTACTCAGTATATGCCGAAAGGGTGATATGGCACCCCACTACTGCGGGTGATATGATTCTGATGCCATATCTCCCTTTGCATGTTAAAAGGCTATTTGGGAGCACAAATATTCTTACTTAGTGCTAAATCAATGTACATACTTCGGTTTTCAATACTTCATACTTCAACATAAACTTGACTTAACTCTGGATGTGAAGGGCCAACAAATAGCATCTGTAATAACATGGGCTCATCATCGAGGATATCATTCTAGAACCAAGCACATTCAGCTTTTGTGTGAGGCATAAACCAAAGCAGCAAGTGTTTCAAACGGTACTTCTGGGTTTTTATCTTTTGGGATTTACCCTTTCAGTCCAAATAAAATTCCAGATCACGCTTTTCACAGGATTGCATTGAGAAAAATCAAAGACAAAATATTTTGAAGTGCTTCAATGTGCCACAGAGCCGTAGAATTTTAGTCAGGCAGGACCTTCAATGATTTTGTTAGCATTTTTATTTGACTAATTTGAGGTTTTCTCTAGAATATGCTAGAAAAGCCTGAAAATGTCTTAAAAGAAATATCGTCTGTACCAACGAAATCGAAAAATTCTGAGCCGAGCACAAGAAAACAAACGGCAAGGATTTTTAACGTTTCCCGAAAATGTGGTTCAGCAGACAACAAAAAATTTGAAAAGAAAAACACAACCAAAGAAGAAAATTTATAAACGCAAGTTGGTAACTTACTATGCTTCTTCCGATGAAGCTGATGAAAATGAAGATGAAACTGATGGGCCTGAAAATTTAGGCGAAAGTGAATGCCTTGGGAGAAGAAGAAAAATATGGACAAACCACTTAAAAAGACGATTGGATTAAATGCTTAAGTATTTGTATGTGGTTATTTGAAACATATACCTACATCATATGTGCATACATGTAACAATTGTGGCAAGAGTGCCAAATCACCCATGATAGGGGAACTGATGCTATTGTGGTATAGTTTTTCAATGTGGTATGGTCGCATTTCACCAATTTGGGAAAGAACCTGCGAACGTCACTGCTTTTATCCTATCGAAAAACATGAAAAACCAGGGATGTGTTGCTTTCGTGCACCAAACAAATTTTTTTCGGTGTCAGTTGAACGGAACTTAAGTCGCGTGTGGTTGATTTTTTTCCGAATTTTTTGGAAAAAAATTTTGTTAAAAAAAGTTAACATATTAACATATGAGTTTGAGAACCAATGGAAATGTTATTATGAACTTATTTCATACCTTTCAAACTTTATATTTGGTTGAATGCTTAAGTATACAACATTACCCTACTTATATGTACCACATTACCAGCCCACTTTACTAGTACTAATCAGTATATCGATACCATAGAGCGCTATAGTCCTATCTCCACTTATTTCATATTGTGAGATATTGTTAGTTATGGGCTTGTGGTGGACTTCTTAACCTAGTACACTACCAAAACTGTTCACAGATTTTTACAAAATTAATAAGAGACTGTAGAAATTTACATTATATTTAAAAATATTTGTTAGTTTTGAAATAAACAGCGTTTGAAAATTTCTCTTTGTGTTTGAAAAAAAATGGAGATAGGACTATAGCGCTCTAAGGTATCGATATATACCACATTGTGCCACCATATATACCACATTACCTCCCAACTTTTTGAAAACAGCTTTCCGACTTTTATCAGATTTTGCTCAATATCTTTTTTTAATGAAATTGCACACATTTTATTGAAATATATTCTGTAGCCAATACTTCAATGATTACCATAAAAGAATTTGGCTGAATTTGATCTAACGGTTGTCTTTCAAATTTCACCTAGACATCAGCTATACCACAATAGCATCAGTTCCTCTATGGTGCCATATCACCCGTAGTGTCGGGTGTTTTGGCACTTTATAAAAAATTTTCAAAATGAAGAAAACACATATTTGCAATAATTTTTATTCTACATACAGAAAAAAAACAACAACATAATTTTAATGAAAAATTCATTGAATTTTAGCCGAGCATTTGAGCATTCATTGGCTATATGTGACCTGGTCTATGAAAAAAGGGCTTACGTGCAAAAAAAAAAAAAATTGTAAAAACAACTGGAAAACAACTTTTAAAGGTCAACTTATGCGAATCGGCAAAAATTGGAAAATTTTTTTTTTTTTTGACACGCAAGCCCCCTTTTCATAGACCAAATCACATATGAATTTCATAAAATATAAGAACGAAATTTATAAATTTTTTTACTTTTTGAAAAATAAAATAAAAATTTATGAATTTATTTCTTATATGAAATTATTTATTTCTTTATGAAATGATTCATATAGTCAATGAATGCTGTTCTCGGCTCAAATTCAATGAATTTTTTCATTTTTCTCGGAATAAAAAAAAAATTATGCAAATATAATTTTTAAGAGTCCTTCTAACTTCTGAGTTGGTTCCTTGATGAATTTAAATTTCGACCCTTCGTATACGTAAGTATGTATAAAGTTTTGCTGTAGGAATCGAAAAAGTCAAAGAATTTTTTCTTGTGCAAAAACGTATATTTATCGCATTAATAATTTTCACATTTATATTAAATTTTCAACAATATTGCGTCATATCAAATATCATAAATCGGAGTTTTTTATTTTATTTTTTTTGCTCATAGTCGAATTCAATTTCACACTTTTAAATTATTCAAAGCAAATAATCAAATGAAAAAAAAAAGAAATCAGCTTTTATAAGCCATAAAGGAAATCATAAAATGACAATTTCTATGAAACCATGCAGTAGAAACGATAGCACCCCATCCCAAATCCAAATGTTACAAATGGGGGCTGTTTGTCTTATCGTCAGCCTTCTGTTAATATCCTTGTCTTTATTCGAATAAATAGCGACAAAATATGGCAAAAAAAAGACTAAGATTTTTAAATTGAATTTGCAACAGCAGTGATTCAGACAATAAGTTTAGCTGGTGCTATGCAAAGGGGTGGGAATTTGATCCCAAGTGTTTTCAAGTATACATAAGAATGATATAGGCCAAAAATTTCTCAAGAGAGCCACCTAAAAGCTTAAGCGTAAAAAATCTAAAAACGTTTTCAAGAAACATGAGTTTTTGTAGCAACTAGCAAAGATTTTTCAAGGAAGATTTTTCCTAAAATATTAAACATAGACCTTGGAGTAAAAAAATTTTTTTGGATTAAAATTTTTAGTTTATCATTAAAAACCCTATTTCAAATAAATAAATATTTAAATAACTTTTTCGCCTCCGACAAAATTATAAAAAAATTAAGGTCACTATCCACATGTCTAGAAACTATGCCTCAGCAAAAAATTGGAGTAATCGATATTGGTTCAAAAGTTATTAACAATATAGTGTGCCGTGCAATTCTCTTTTCGGTAGTAGAGAAAAACAAGCCATCTTACGAAAAAAGTGTCTATGGCATAAAATGCTTGAAATCATCTAAGAAATGCGAGTGAACTTTTTCAGAATTTTCTGAGACATTTTAAATTTTCAAAAATTGTTCCAAAATAAAAAAAAAAAATAAATAATACGTTCCAAATAATTAAAAAAAAATAAATTACACGTATTCCTTAGACGATTCTGAGCATTTTACGCCCGATACTCTTTTTGCGTTAGATGCCCTCTTTTTTCTCTACAGCTGAAAATAGAGTTGCACGGCACACTATATTGTTAATATCTTTGGTATCAATATATATAAAGGGTGTTTTTTTTAGAGGTTTGTTTTTCGAATAGATATAAAACTGGCATTTTGTGGTCAAATCTGGCAACTCTAATGTCATTTATGTTTAATTTGGTTTGCCATTTCATCATGAACAGGTTGACAAAAGAACAACGCTTGCAAATCGTGCAAATTTATTTCGAAAATAATGGTTCAGCTCGCGAAGTTTACCGCAAGCTCCGTCCATTTTATGGTCGACATAATCGTCCATCAGAGCAATTAATTCGGTTAACCATGGATCGTTTTCGCACTACGTTTACTCTATGTGATAATACGCATCCGCAGAGACGTCGAACAGTGCGCACCGAAGAAACAATTGCCGCTGTTGAGCAAAATGTTGAAGAGGACCCGAATGAATCGATTCGCCACCGTGCACAGCAATTGGAGCTTTGTCCATCAACTTTATGGAAGATTTTGCGCAAAGATCTTGGCTTGCGACCTTACAAGATCCAGCTTGTGCAAGAATTAAAGCCGCGAGACCATGCAATGCGTCGTGATTTTGGTGTATGGGCCGAAAATGAGATTGATCTCGATGCCGATTTTCATCGCAAAATTTTGTTCAGTGATGAGGCTCATTTTTGGTTGAATGGCTACGTCAACAAGCAAAATTGCCGCATTGGGAGTGAAGAGAATCCACATGAGACCCTTGAGACGCCATTACATCCACAAAAACTGACTGTTTGGTGTGCTCTATGGGCTGGTGGAGTCATTGGGCCATACTTCTTCCGAAATAATGCTGGAGAGTCAGTTACCGTTAATGGAGACCGGTATAGAGCCATGATAACCGACTATTTTGTTCCCGAATTGGATGGCATGAATGTGGATGAGTTGTGATTCCAACAAGACGGCGCTACATGCCACACAGCGCACGTCACAATCGATTTATTGAAGGAAACATTCCATGAGCGCATAATTTCGCGGAATGGACCTGTCAATTGGCCACCAAGGATCGTGTGATTTGACACCATTGGATTATTTTCTTTGGGGATATGTGAAGTCGCTCGTCTACGCCAACAAACCAGAAACGTTAGGGGACTTGGAAGCCAACATTCGTGGCGTTATTGCCGACATACGGCCCCATATGCTCGAAAAAGTGGTTGAAAATTGGACCTGTAGAATTGGCTTTATTCGAGCCAGCCGCGGCGGCCACATGCCCGAAATCATATTTAAGCATTAATGGCATAAAATTATCCTTCCAATAAAGCCAAATTGATGGACATTAATTTCGATTTTCTTGTGCTTTATTTCAATTCGAAGTTCTATACCTTTAAAAAAAACACCCTTTACAATATATATAAATTTTCGAAAATTTTTTTTTTTTTCTTAAATCTACAAAAATTCATATGTATGTCTTGAAATCCATTTTGCTTTTAAATTCTTAGGTGGCTCACTTGGAAAGTTGTTGGCCTGTATTTAAAAAAAAAACCAATTCTATTCTTTTATGAAATATTCTTACAGACACCAATTTGGCAAGATGCTTTTAGTGAGAATCTGAAAATATATTATAACTGCATCAGTAGTAAGTTGCAACAATTCAAATTGATCTGAAAATTTAAAAAAAAAAAATCGAGAGTCAGAGGATTATTTTAATTCAATTCATATACCTTACAAATGATTTTTATTAAGTCCAAGGAACCGACCATATCACGTACTTTGATAAAATTAACACCCTAACATAAACGTTTGCTTCAGAAAAGGTATCCGTCAGTGCGGTCTTTGCTTACCCGTTCTCATTCTTATCGTTTTTGACATCATAGGTGAAACTCTTAAGAGTACGAATTGGAAGATTTCGGCTATAGGTAGGGGAAAGGTACCGGGTGTGGGCACTGTTTTGTTTTCGACTCATAACTTTTGACCAAATGTATATTATGCAAACATATAAGTGTCAATAGAAAGCTAAAAACCTTAGCTAACTACTGGTGAAGAAACTAAATTGATTTCGTCAGTTCGAAAAATTATATCAAAGAAATAGTGAAGTGATCATTTTTGACAAAAAAAAAAAAAAATTATGTCCGATTAGAAAATCGGCTAAAAATGGGAAAATATGAAATTAAACGCATTTAAAAGGAGAAGAAAGCAAAACTAACTTATTTCGGAAACATTGACTCACAAAAATTAAACAAATTCTGCTCAACGAATTTAACAAAATCAGCGTCACTGAAAACGTCTGGATCGAATGGCTCCTGTTGCTCCGAAACCATTATTGATTGATTATCTTCGGCTGATGACAGATCAATTTTTTTGCAAATTAAGCTAGCTAGGTGACGTAATCTCCAGCCCTTTTTGGCAATGCTCTATTACCCAGCATGAATTTTTTGTACCAATCCATGCCCGTCATCTGTTCCACGGCCTACTTGTTTGGTAGCTCAATACCGATATTTTTTCCAAAGTGGTACGCCACCTTACCACCCACACTTAATGAAAACAATTTTTTTCTGTGATATCTTTAAAGGGCCTATTGATTCTTTCCATTTCACTAAAAAGGCTCACACCAAGGCAAGAACACCATTTTATTTAATAATGTTGGCATCCACGAAGATTTTTCAGCAAAACACACGCCTTAAATAAAAAAAGAGGGGTTCCCACACCCGAACCACTTCGGGGCCCATACTTGACTTTGATAGCCACTTTGAAAAGCAATGAGCAAATTGTGTTGTGTGAATATTTTGGTTGCATTCGGTTGTGAATCACAAAATATAAAAAATTTACTGCATAAATAAAGATTTTATTCAGCTTTTCGATTGATTCACTTCGATTTATCGCACTGGGAAAATGATTAAAAAAAACTTTTGTGTTGACTTCCACTTATTCAAAAATTTATTTCTTCTCAGCATCAAGCAAATGCGTCTGTTTGCTCCGGTAAATGCACAAAAACTTCATGCTGTCATAACAGGTGCTTAACATTTGTCAGAACAGACGCATTTGTTTTCTGTCAAAAGTTACGGAGGGTGCCCGAGTAAAAAAAAACAATTTTTAAATTATGGCTGTACAAAGGCTGTACAAGGGCCAAATTTCATTACTGTTTTTGGGCTGTACAAGGGCCAAACATGGTGTTTTTGCAGGACATTTGGGCCGTACACGATGCTTCATATGGGCTGTACGTGGGCTGTACGTGGGCTGTACAATTGAATTTTAGTATTGAATTGGGCTGAACATGGGCTGTACATCGGCCGTACAATTAATTTTTTATTTTTGAAATGGGCTGTACATGGGCTGTACGTGGGCTGTACAATTAAATTTTACTATTGAATTGGGCTGTACATCGGCCGTACAATTTATTTTCTATTGAAATTTATTTTATATGATTTTGAGCGAAGAGAAAAAAATTCAAGTGTGGCTGACATCGTTAAGCTGTGTGACTCAGAACATTGATAGCATGGGTTCGAAACCCAAGGATGGCGGAAAAAATTTTTTTTTTTTTTATTTTTTATTTCTTTTTTTCTGCCATACAAAATTGGCCTGTTGCTTGTTCTTTTTTAAAATGAAATAACATATTTTTTTTTAATTTAACTTTGCATTTCAAAGAATTTTCTTTTTCGGTTTCTTTTTCAGGATTTGAACCTGGGAATCCCAAGTGTTCTACGATACGCACGTTAACGAGTTCAGCCAAAGCTATCATTATTGAGTAGCTGGCTGAAAATTTATTATATCATATTTATTCTGTCATTCAATTTTATATGATAAAAAAAAAAATGAAAAAAAAATTGTATTTTTACGTCAATAGAAAAATAAATTGTACAGCCCATGTTCAGCCCAATTCAAATGAAAAAATCAATTGTACAGCCCATGTACAGCCCATGTATAGCCCATGTACAGCCCACGTACAGCCCACGTACAGCCCATTTCAAAAATAAAAATAAATTGTACGGCCGATGTACAGCCCATGTTCAGCCCAATTCAATAGTAAAATTCAATTGTACAGCCCATGTACGGCCCATGTACAGCCCACGTACAGCCCATGT
>CATOTO010000144.1:0-164082 GCA_951812925.1 Calliopum simillimum | reverse complement strand
AAAAATAAAAAATAAATTGTACGGCCGATGTACAGCCCATGTTCAGCCCAATTCAATAGTAAAATTCAATTGTACAGCCCATGTACGGCCCATGTACAGCCCACGTACAGCCCATGTACAGCCCATTTCAAAAATACAAAATAAATTGTACGGCCGATGTACAGCCCATGTTCAGCCCAATTCAATACTAAAATTCAATTGTACAGCCCATGTACAGCCCACGTACAGCCCATGTTCAGCCCATTTGTTTTCTCCACAAATTTTTTTTTGTGCATTTGTACAGCCCTTGTACGGCCCATGTACAGCCCACGTACAGCCCATGTACAGCCCATTTCAAAAATACAAAATAAATTGTACGGCCGATGTACAGCCCATGTTCAGCCCAATTCAATAGTAAAATTCAATTGTACAGCCCATGTACGGCCCATGTACAGCCCACGTACAGCCCATGTTCAGCCCATTTGTTTTCTCCACAAATTTTTTTTTGTGCATTTGTACAGCCATTGTACGGCCGCATGTACAGCCTTTCGGGCTTTTTTAGTTTTGTACAGCCCTTGTTCAGCCGTGTGTACAGCCTTTTGGGCTTTTTTAATTTTGTACAGACCACGTACGGCCTTAAAAAAGCAAAAAAGCCCACGTTCAGCCCATGTTCAGCCCTTTATCATTTTTACTTGGGTGCCCACACTCGAAACCTGCCCGCTGGCGGTACTCTTTCCCTACTGATGAAATTTACATCTTCTCTCGCCCAGACCAATAAATATGCAAAACAAACTAAATGACCTCCACTCCAATGCTGAAACCAAACGACATTACTCTAAAGGCTTGTGTTCAAAATATCAACACATACACTTATGACGGCAGCAGTAGTAGAATAAGCTTTAATTACAACTGAATAAAATAAGAACATCTCCGTTTTCTTATATGGTTGTAGAACTTTGTTTGTTGCTGACCAATTGACAAAACTATGCACGAAAACTGCAACAGAGACGAGATCTTGCTTTCAAAAATGTTCTGGATGCAACTCAATCAAGCTTATCATCTAGTCTTTTTACTTAGCATTTTAACAAGGGAGTTTTTCCTACAGATTGATTAGCAGTCTGCATAAACACCATTGTATCGACCTTTATTTATACTCGACTTGATAAGAAAGGTGTTGGAAAGGATATTAGTTAACCAGCTACAGAAGATTTTTGAAAGTCCAGTAGACTTATCTAATGCTCAGTTTGGCTTTCGACACGGAAAATTCTCTGTGAGTGCTATACGAGCTGTAGTAATAGTGAAACGAGCATAACAACATAGAAAAAAGTCGAGAAGATATTCTACGCAAAGGATCACTTGACTTGGATGATGTCAAAAATGATATATGCAAATTAATTTTATTAGTTATAAGTTTTTGTAAAAAATGTGATTGTATTTATAAGATCAAATACTTATTCTTCTTACTTTAATGCTTGGTCTTCTTAGCATACTTTGGAATGAATTTCAGCTTTCGAAATTTAATCTCAATATTTATTAACTGACATAATACCTAAAAGTAGTTTCAGCAGGAACAACCAATCCACACGAGAGAAAGCATGTTCATTAAAACAAAAGCGTAAACTAATACAAATGCTGATATTGTTTATCCATAATAAATAGTAAAAATCTAGAAGATTTCACTTTTCCAATGTTTTTTCTATATCGTTCAACAATCGACCTTAGAAAAAAAAAAACCATCTAAGCAAGTAAGCCCATTGACTAAAACTTAACTCACAAACAAAGATTGAAACTTAGTTTAAGGGTTAAAAGTTTTTTGAAAAACGAGCAACTTCATTACAACTCTCAACTATATATCTGATCTAAAATATTCTAGTCCAACTGGGTTGGCATGCAAGCAGTGTGTCTGTATTTATGTATTATGACACGAAAAAAAAAATGCAAAATTGAGTTACAACGCGGGTAAAATTTAATTTGGATTCACTTGAGAATCCCAAGTATATTTTGATAAGAAGGTCTCTCAGTGCTACAATATGGTGTTAAAATGTAAAGAGTTACCAAGTGTTTGAACAAATGAAAGATATTGATGGCATTGTCACAAGTGCTAGCACTTTTTGAAAGCAAGCACAGTCGTTGGTATCGTGTAAACAAAGAAAACTTTTTATCTAATCCGATACATGTAAGTATGTATTCTGAAAAGGTGCTTAAGTCACACTGATGTGTTTTCAACAGAAGTAAAGGGTGTTTTTTTTAGAGGTATAGAACTTCAAATTGAAATAAAACACAAGAAAATCGTTTTAATGTCCATCAATTTGGCTTTATTGGAAGGATAATTTTATGCTATTAATGTTTAAATATGATTTCGGGCATGTGGCCGCCGCGGCTGGCTCGAATAAAGCCAATTCTACAGGTCCAATTTTCAACCACTTTTTCGAGCATATGGGGCCGTATGTCGGCAATAACGCCACGAATGTTGGCTTCCAAGTCCCCTAACGTTTCTGGTTTGTTGGCGTAGACGAGCGACTTCACATATCCCCAAAGAAAATAATCCAATGGTGTCAAATCACACGATCTTGGTGGCCAATTGACAGGTCCATTCCGCGAAATTATGCGCTCATGGAATGTTTCCTTCAATAAATCGATTGTGACGTGCGCTGTGTGGCATGTAGCGCCGTCTTGTTGGAATCACAACTCATCCACATTCATGCCATCCAATTCGGGAACAAAATAGTCGGTTATCATGGCTCTATACCGGTCTCCATTAACGGTAACTGACTCTCCAGAATTATTTCGGAAGAAGTATGGCCCAATGACTCCACCAGCCCATAGAGCACACCAAACAGTCAGTTTTTGTGGATGTAATGGCGTCTCAAGGGTCTCATGTGGATTCTCTTCACTCCAAATGCGGCAATTTTGCTTGTTGACGTAGCCATTCAACCAAAAATGAGCCTCATCACTGAACAAAATTTTGCGATGAAAATCAGCATCGAGATCAATCTCATTTTCGGCCCATACACCAAAATCACGACGCATTGCATGGTCTCGCGGCTTTAATTCTTGCACAAGCTGGATTTTGTAAGGTCGCAAGCCAAGATCTTTGCGCAAAATCTTCCATAAAGTTGATGGACAAAGCTCCAATTGCTGTGCACGGTGGCGAATCGATTCATTCGGGTCCTCTTCAACATTTTGCTCTACAGTGGCAATTGTTTCTTCGGTGCGCACTGTTCGACGTCTCTGCGGATGCGTATTATCACATAGAGTAAACGTAGTGCGAAACGACCCATGGTTAACCAAATTAATTGCTCTGATGGGCGATTATGTCGACCATAAAATGGACGGAGCTTGCGGTAAACTTCGCGAACTGAACCATTATTTTCGAAATAAATTTGCACGATTTGCAAGCGTTGTTCTTTTGTCAACCTGTTCATGATGAAATGGCAAACCAAATTGAACATAAATGACATTAAAGTTGCCAGATTTGACCACAAAATGCCAGTTTTATCTCTATTCGAAAAACAAACTTCTAAAAAAAACACCCTTTATGTATGTAGTTACGACAAGCACTCTACGCTGTACAGAATGCCTTGTCCCTTTTCCCAACACATTATTTTTCCTGTAATTGTAGTCGCGCCGCTGTTTGGTGACTTTGTCGCCAAAGTCTGTTGAACGTTGATAACATGGGGCACTTGAAAAATTTTAAAACTTCTTTGGCTTACATTTTTATTTCTCCTTTTTATTCTTTTGTTTTTAACTTTTATTTCAATTTTATGCTTGATTCACTTTTTTGTTTGTCTTCTTTTGCATTTCCTATTTTTTTTTTTTTTTCATTATGTGACTATTATTCTGCATTTGAAAGTGTTTCTCAAGTTTCTTAAGTTGTTGTTCTTTGTATTTTTTTTGACATTTTTTAACATGAGACAAGAGTTACGAGTATTTGGCTGATAATAATTTTGTAAACATTTCCCAACATGTGTAAACATAAATTGAGGTAATTTGTCATACTTACATACATAAACCACCATACCACTTGTGTCTTGGCGCATTCTTTTTTTGTTTTGTGGCCTCAAAGTGTTCGCAATCTACTCATATATAGAGTATTTGTTGTATCAAGTGCGTCTGCTTCCTCAGGTTGTTTATTTTGTTGTTGTTTGTATATATGTACACACAAACTTTTTTTCAGTTTTTGCAAATTCTTACACCAATTTCTTGTCAGAAGTTTATTTTTTTGTAGATATTTTTAAATTTAAGCTCCGGATTATAAGTTATGATTAGAGCAGCCAACTTATTTTGAGCGAAAATCAGGAGATGCTTATCCAAATTTTAGAAATTTGGTATTAAAATCAATACAAGTGTAAATATACCAAAATTTCCAGTTTTCGATTTTCAAAATATTTTTAATTATTTACATATCTGAACACACGCTGTAACAAATAAATAATTTAATTTATCGTCCTCAATCGACATTGTTCCCAGAGAATTTTGAATAAACATTGATCCTTTATTTCTAAACCTTCAAGTTTCATATTGTCGAT
Source organism: Calliopum simillimum (assembly GCA_951812925.1). Classification (NCBI taxonomy): domain Eukaryota; kingdom Metazoa; phylum Arthropoda; class Insecta; order Diptera; family Lauxaniidae; genus Calliopum; species Calliopum simillimum. Next base: position 159,574 of record CATOTO010000144.1, on the reverse strand, counting down.
TGAGTATTCTATATAAATATCAATTGAGAATTTTACTTAAGCGTGGAAAATATTTTGGCGTTTATCCTCAGCTTCGCAAAGTAGCTCTTTTTCCAGGACTGTTTCCAAAAATTCACGCAATATTTTAACTGATATCCTCGTATTTTTTTTTTAACAGTTTTTTATAGTTGAGAGACTCACACAACTTTGCTTTTGAACATTTTCAAAGCATGCTCAAAATCAATTAAATTGCATAAAGTTTTAATTGCAAATCTGAGAAAGTTTTGAAGTTTTGTTCACATGAATCGAAAAGTTCAGTGCTAAATAAACACTTTAAATACCACTTACAAAAAAAAAAACCAATCTATCTTTACATTTATATTTTTTGCACATCCTCAAGTAGAAAAGTTTTTCCAGTAGAGTTTGTGTATAAAATTGATATATTGGCAATACTTCAAACTAAAAATAATTTGCTGTCTGCAATAAATTTGCGATATTTAAAAAAAAAAAAAAAACTTTGTAATTTTTTTTATTTTATTTTCTCGCTTGTAGTTGGCATGATGTAAACTTTTTTGTTTATTTTCACTTTTTGCATGCTTTACGACGTATCTTTTCCATACCATTGCAAATGAAATTTTCTGCTGACCCATATTTATGTCCATAGCAGCCTTTTTTTTTTTCTTTTAATAACCTTTCAATTTATCTTTATTTTCTGGCTTTTTTTTTCATATATTCAAATTTCTTTAGAACTATGTTTGCCTGTCACTTCCATATACTTTGTATAGATTGTTTCGGTTTATTTTTTCTTCGCTTAGCTTTTTTTATTTCGGTCCATTATTCAAGCATCTATTGATTCTATTCTTTAAACACATTCTTTATCTTTTTGCAGTTTTTGTAGAGGAATTTATTTATGCCTTTAATTATATTTCAATTACTTTTATATTTTGGTTGTTTGTTTATTTATCCGATCGTTTTATTGTTTTTCTTAATGATTCTAGCAGTTTCTTTATATTTCATGTCATATTTTGTTTGTCTACGCCTCATTAAGAAAATGAAGAAGGGTGCCAATCTTTTAAAAGCACATTTCATACTCAAAGTCAAAGGTTATGGAAATTTGCTTTCTAAGATTTGTACAATGGTAAATCTCCGTAAAATGTTCCCACCAATTTTTTATTACTTGAGGGTATAGAATATGATGACTTCAGATTCTGGAACATTTTTCAAAAATGAATATAAGCTTTAAGGGTTGCCATATGTTTCGCTTAAACAATATATTTAAAAAATTGGTTGTCTCAAAACGCTCAAAATAAACTTTTGAAAAATCCAATAAAAAATTTTAAGGGATGCCACATGGTTTTGTACAATATAAGAAAAGTTTATTTGGGCATTTCCGGAACCAAAAATTTCAATTTAGTCAAAAAACAAAAGAATTAAATGAGATTTTCAAAAATAAACAAGTGGCAATTATAAAAATTTATGTTGAATTTTCAAAAAGTTTATTTAAGTGTTTTAAAACCAAATTTTTATTTTTTTCTAAATCAATGGATTAAGCATATCTTGCCAAAAAAAAAAAAACAGTTGGAGAGTTATTAAACGGAGAGTGATGAAATATTGCAAAAAACGACGGAGAATGATTAAACGGAGAGTGACGAAATGTTGCAGAAACAGTGAAACACAATGAAAATTGCATTTTGTTTTTTAAAGTTCAAACTGGTATGTATTGATTTAATTATGTAAAGACAAAAAATGTTAAATTATATAAAAAAAAAACTTATGCGGAGAATGATGCACACTTGCTTTCTTTAGAAAATTCTAAAATTAAAAAAAAAAACACGCGAACACTCACTATCGAAAACCCAAAACTAACTGACACTGAACTTCATCTTTCTTTGTTTACTCAATATTTAAAAAATGTACAGTTAGAATAAAAAACTGAGCCGGGAAAGTCTAAAATGATGGACCAATTTCCATGTATGCCAATTCTACAATATATAAAAAAAAATTTTTTCAAAGAGTTAACTCAGAAACTAGTAAGGGTGTTACCTTTGGCCTGGCCAAACATTAAATACCCTACACAGCAGTATTTTGAAAGCTTTGCTTACATCGGAGGTACCACGCCCTCTTGAATAAGTTCACCCAGTTTTTTCTCAGAGTTTGAATTTATAGTCCTTAGCATTTGAGTAAAATATAGTTTGATTTTCTCAAAAAACGCTTTCGGTATAGCGTTTTGAAGTTTTTGCTTTTATGGGAGGTGCCACGCCTTCTTGTACGAATTCTCCTGGTTTTTGTTCAGAGCTTGCGCTTACAATTTGTAGTATTTATGTGTATTTTGGTTGCATCATCGTGAAAAAAACTCAAAAAGTTGCATTTTGAATATATTTTTTGTATGGGCGGTAGGCGTGTCCGTTGACCGATTTCGCTCATTTTCACTCCCCCGAGCTAACTTTGACATTAAAGCCTATGCACTAAATTTCATTGAATTATCTTGCTTAGTTTTCCCAAAAAGTGTTTTTCCACACACAGCCAGCCAGCCACCCAGCTAGCCAGACAGACGGACATGGCTATATCGACTCAAGAGGTGACGCTGCTTAAGAATATATATACTTTTCTGTATCTGCCACGCCTCCTTCTCTGCGTTACAAACGGAAGGGCAAAGTGAATATACCCTGGGTGTAGGGTATAAAAAATATATATGACTTAAATTTTTTGAAACGGACACACTAAAAACTAACTTGCTAAACTGAAACTTTTTTTGGTGGGTTTTTTGGTTTAATTTTTTAAAAAGTTATAAGCATGTGAATTTTTATGTCTTTTTTCAAATTGCAATTTCTTAGAAAACATTGAGCGAAAATTTATGAAACTTTTGTGGTGGGACTAAAAATAATTCAAAATTTAGATGAAATAAACTTTTCATAAAAATATTTAAAATTTATTATAAATAATGCACTTTTTAATAAACAAATAGATATTTACGCTATACCTATAGCAAAATAAAAACAAAATTTTTATACAGAAATGCGCTCTGAAATCTGCGCAATATTTCTGTGAAAAAAAATTGGAGGTACTCATCATTAACAAAAAAGTTACGCGTACTTAAATGACTCTACATAGGTGCCTTGCCTATGTGATTTTCGCATTTCACCGCTGCATGCCGTTTAAAAACAACAAATCATAATTTATGCAGAAATTGAGAATGCACGTAAGAACGCGCAGCGAGCGTAAATGTGTGAATCACATAGGCAAGGCACCTATGTAGAGTCATTTAAGTACGCGTAACTTTTTTGTTAATGATGAGTACCTCCAATTTTTTTTCACAGAAATATTGTGCAGATTTCAGAGCACATTTCTGTATAAAAATGTTGTTTTTATTTTGCTATAGGTATAGCTTAAATATCTATTTGTTTATTAAAAAGAGCATTATTTATAAGAAATTTTAAATATTTTTATGAAAAGTTTATTTCATCTAAATTTTGAATTATTTTTAGTCCCACCACAAAAGTTTCATAAATTTTCGCTCAATATTTACGGAGAAATCGCAATTTGAAAAAAGACATACATGTAAATTCACATGCTTATAACTTTTAAAAAAATTAAAATTTTTTAAAAAAAAGTATAAGGCAATAATCTAGATCAAAAACTCTTCAAAAAACCATCAACAAAAGTTTCAGTTTAACAAGTTAGTTTTTAGTGTGTCCGTTTCAAAAAATTTAATTCATATGCAAACAATGTCATATAAGTTTTATTAGAAAATAACGTAATATGTGAAACGAGCACGTTAAGTGCACTAAGAAGCGCTTAAGAATAGGACGAAGAATGATATTTTAACACTTTATGTTATAATTTCATAGTAAAATATTAAAATTTGTTTTTTTTTAAGCTATTCGTATAGAAGCTCTAGTTAAATTATCTGTATTAAATAATTAAAATATCAAATTTTAAATTTAAACATGGTTTTAAGCCTCGGAACATTGAATGATGAGAATCACCTACAAATACTAAGCATACAGAATATTTTAACGGACATCAACCATATAAAGTATGATTTTGAGATTTTGCAGATATGAAGTTTTCGCGTGGTTTATGATTACTTATTTTTGTATTTGGTCAAAGCTTCTTAATTCTTTTATGATTTTCTTTCGTTCTCATTTTGGATTTGGTCCACATAATTTATTACGTTATCGGTGTTTATAAAAATTTTTGCTGTTGTTGTTTTTCCCCATTATTTTTCTTGTTGTTGTTGTTGTTGTTGCCACATTTTTTTTAATAAACGTTTTCAATATGTTGTTTCATGCCGGCAATTAAACGCATTACAATTTTATTATGATTATTATTATTGTTATTGGTGTTACTGTTGGTTCTGATGTTGGTGTTGCTGCTGTTACGGTAGTTTGTTTAATTTATTACCTTTGAGCCACGGTTGTAACAGCGGCGGCAAATATTTCCATTCATAAATTTAATTTAGAAAAAAAAAACAACAACAACAAGAGCATAATTTATTTTTATTAAACAATCAATTATTTTGTAATATCGTGGTTATTGTTGCTATTGTTGTTGTATCTACTTTAGAGTTATGACAGTTACATTTGCTGTTGCATTTTCTAATTTTTGTTATAGTTCTGTTTCCGGTTTTTTTTTTTAATTCTTTAGCGTCTACAATGGGTGCATGGTAATTTTTGTTACTTCTCTTCAACCATTAATTTAGAAAAGTTTATGGTGTAAATTAATTGGTTTTAACAAGCGCTTTTATGGTCATTTAAATTTGCAGCATCGAAGAGTGAGCAAACTGTTAACTTTAAGAAATTTTTAGTGTTTCCTTTTTTATCTCTGAAAATTTCTGGTCTCTCTAGAAAACTTATTCTAAATGCATTTTATATGAGCAAATCTTTGAGTTATCGATCAAGATATGAGTTGACTGTGATAAAATGATTTTCCGAAATTCTGAAAATTTCCAAAACGGCGGCCATAGGAAATTCGATCGAACTTTAAGATATTCCCATGTTTGAAAATTCATAATTCCTCCTCTTTTAATCCGTTTTTAAAAGATTTTTCTATGTGATTTTTGCATGCGTGCAGCAACGTCTCATTAGTATATCCTCAAATCTTAGCAATATTAGCATGATGTAAAATATATTGATTGTGTTGCGAATGATGCCAATTTTTTTTTTTTTTTTTTTTGTTTTTTTGTACGGCGCACAGTGGTCTAAAATGCTATTCTAGCTGGTCGTAACTCTTTTCTGGTTATTTTTTATAAAAATAAACATCAGCATTTATGTTTTGGGGGTCGCTGGCTCTAAATCTGAAAACGATTTTTCAAAAATCAAAATGGCGGATCCAAAATGACGGACAATTTTCTTAAAAATTGATTACATCACGACAACATTGTGACTTAAGAGTTTTTTGAGGTTGCTGATTTCGATTTCGGTATCATCATTTTTGTAAACAATATGGCGGACCAATCACTCCCATTTTGAATGTTATCTTAATGTTATCAATACTAACTCAGATATTAAATATTGTTGTTGTACCTGAAATATTCACATAGTTATGGCGATTAAAAATGTTGGCCCATATGGGAGATGGGCTTGTCCTTGATTTGATCACGCCCGTTTTCACCAAGTGACGTAATGTTATCTATACTATTTCAGATATTTAATATTATTTTTGTACTTTAAATATTTACGAAGTTATAGCGATTCTAAATTTTTAACTATGTAGGAGGTGGGCGTGTCCTTGACCCGAACACGCCCATTTTCAACAAATAAATAGTTACTACTAATACTATATCAGAAGTCGAATTTTATTGTTTTACCTCAAATACTTTGATTGTTATCAGCTTTACGAAACTGGAGCGTTGCAAGAATACAGAAAAGTCACTGAAGAAAACCTCATCGTAGACCAAGAAGGGGTGTGATGGGGATATAAAATACATGCGCAGAACCTTTAAAAAACCTTATATTATACATTTAAATAATCTACCCGTTGCAACTTCATAAAACATATTAGTTATAGTCCACAGAGTGCAAAATTCGTAAATTTGGTAAATGAAATTAGAGATTTTTTGTGATGATCCGGATATCCTTTTTATATTAAAAAAATCTAACATCTAAGTACGCAAATCTTCAGAAAATGGATCAAATCATTCTCGCCATAAGTTTCATTAGGTAAGATTACTTAGTTTTAAAGAAACACTCATTTAAACTTTCATATACCATTTTCTGATATCATCAAGTTCAGGACGCGAAAACTCAAAAATGGTATTATTTCTTGGTATTCTGATACTTGAAGTATGTTATCTAGATATTTAACTTTAACTTTGTCGAAAAAAAATATTACTTTTAATACAAAAATTTTCGGAGTTATGATCGGCTAGCGCTCTCTTATAGACCACTGTAAGGCGTTCTACAACGCCACCTTGTCTGATCTTCCTTAAAAACGTATAGAAGCACTAAAACGACATATGGTGTGAATATGGTATCAATTCATGTGAAACACACTCTAAGGGGCGGGGGTCGCAGAGGTAAGGTCCCGGGGAAAAAAATTTTTCGTTTTGAAAAGTAATGGGGGTCTATCAGTCATACTTACTAACCCCCTCCGGTCCTTCCTTAATGGGAAAATATTGATTTAATTAACATAGGGGGTAGGGTTTGACCTGGACCAATGTGGTACGAAGACCTAAGGTGACCCGAAAAACAGACGTCATCTTTGGTTCCAGCGATCTCGAATACGTAAAAAAATGCGTTAAGCCTCACGGGTTTGTTTTTGCTGTTCCATTGTTCAGAGTTATTATTATATTTATGTATGGGTATTTTCTAAGTGACGAACGTGACCATAGCACATAGTAAAACATATTTTCACTTTAATTTTTACTTTACATTATAGCTCCAAGGTAGCACCATAATTGGTGCAAACGCTTATAGCAGGCAAAGCTCTGATTCGAAGTTACTCGCAAAAAATGGCACAAAACGAACGTGACAAAAATAGAAGTAGTTTTTGTAGCTATTCAAAGGAATTCAGCAAAAGAAGGCAAATTTTGTTATTGTGACTTATTTTAGAATCTTATGCAACAATAATACTTTATAATGCATTTTGATGGATTCAGATAGCTTGTTTACCTTTCTATGATCATAATCTAAATCGATAAGTGACATTTTTTTCCATTAAGATTCTATAGAGTAATGACTTGTAAACTTATGTATTTAAAGTTAACTTAGTGAGGTTAATTTAAGCCAAATTCAATTTTGGAAGCGAAGAAAAAAATGCACGCTCTTCTAGTGGCAATTATGAAATTTGCTTAACCGAAAACTGAAACACTTTTATTGCTTTTTTACGTATTAATTTTACGTTTTAATGATTTCTTGTCTTTGGTGACTCTTATTAAAAATTCACGTAATATATTCTGGTAGAACACTTCAACCCATTATCACCAAGTCTTTTTGAAAAAGGTGCCAAAAAGAACATAAAATAGGATATAATGTGTTAATGTGTTCCAAAAAAATGTTCCTCGAATGATTTATTTATGACCTTAGAGTAACAAAATTTATTCAAAATCAAATTTTAGAACTTTACAGTAGAATAAAATTACAAAAATTTACTATTCCATTAATACGAACTTGTACAGTCAAATTTGCAATGAACAACATCCGACGCTACAAATATTAACTTGGAAATTGATGACATATGTTTCGGCTATTACCACATACACATATATATATTTGCATATATATATATGTACATAGCCTCATCAGACCCATTTTAGTTAACCTTTGCTTCTAACTAGAATCGAACCGCAGCCTTCTGCATTCTAATGAAAGAGTGAAATTTAACTGTACAAGTTCGTATTAATGGAATATTCAAAAATAGCAGTCTTAAAAAGCAAAATTAAAATCATTTAAATTTGTGAAAAATCATTTAATTACAAAAATTTACTTTTGAGCTAAAAGTAACGAACGTGACCAACATTAAATAGCTGTAAATTTTATTTTCGCTATAAATTTTTTTTTTTTTTAATTGTGTGTTTTAAACTATTCGCACATAATTTTTGACACACTTGCTGCTTGGTCTGCACTCGATTTGTGAAGCAATGATTACAAATTATCTTTTTTAGTGACGAACCGGACAGTAGAAATTGGTCTTAAGCAAATAAAAAATTGTCAGTTAATCGGAATTGAATTGTTCTATTTTTATTTTTTTTTTTTATATATAGGTATATATATCATTATCATTTTTAGAGGGATTTTGTGGAACAATTTTTATCATATCAGCGCCCTTTCGCACGCAATTCGCAAGTGGCTGAAGAACAAAAATAACAAGATGAGAAGATGAATTCAGAAAAAGGTACGAAAGACAGCCCTTTATCTTAAGGATGTGTTTATTTATGTTACGTGCTATTTTTAAAAGGCCTGCAGGGTCAACAAACAGGCCTCTTAATGAAGATTATTGAAAAAAAAAACAACCAATTAAAAATTACAAAAAAATCATTGTGCAACTTTGGAGTCGGTTTGATCATCATGGAAAATGAATTTATGCGTAAATTGCTCAAATTAGTAAAATTTATGTTTCTCCAAGATAATATCATAAAATGATAAATTTTTAATAAACTTCTTATAATTTTGTCATGGTGGGATTGATGATCATAGCTTTTTAAGATGATAAAAGGTCGCAATTTTAAGTTGTATTAAAATATAACAAAGCAATTCCCCACCAAGCGACTTAATTCATCTTAGGATTTTATTCTAAATTATAGAAAGTTCTAAAATTTTTGCATAAATTTGACGCCAAACAAAGCTCAATTAATGGCAGATGAAGCAACAGCAGCAACACAAAATGTTGCTTCCAATAGAAAATATTCGAACGCCCTAAATTAAAAATTCAAAAAAAAAAAAATTAAAAATAAAGAATTTATTCACTTAACACTAAATAGACGTTGATTTACACATAATAACGAGAATGTGATGAAGAGAATCGGAGGAGGGACTAGAAAACGAAAGTGAACTTGATACACTTTGCTACGCAACACGCACTAAATTGCTGCTGCTGCGAGTATCTTTTAGATGCGTGCATGCGGTAACTTTAATCAACAACAGCCTAGAACACGGCCACCGTGCACCGTGATATATCATTGAAAACTTTTTAGTTAAAGCAAAGCGCGTATCTCGCGTAAATATGTTAATTGGAATTTATGATGTGACGACGACGACGATGACGCGCCGCAAAATTAAAGAATACAAAAAGAAGAAAAAGCTGAAAAAGACAACAGCGAAGAGTATCGCAGTAAAGCGCAGAGAACTTTAGAACTTCATGAAGGCGCCACAAATCTCAGAAAAGTTATGTCAAGTTAAATAATGTACCGTGGTATGGAGAATCAGTACATGCAGTTTGGAATACGGTGTCTTTTTGTGAAATTATTCCATCACGTTTCACGTCAACTGGACCAGATCTGCTCCCAAAAATTGTGTAGATAAAAAATATAGTTTTGGATGGCAAAATTTTAAAGCTTCCAAGAGCAGATTGGGGTTTGAAAAAATTTCAATATGGTGACGTTGTAACACGCCCCGAAAAATGGCTCAGATAAATTTTTTTCAATTTCTTGACGTCAATTTCACCATTTGGAGGTTTTCCAGTTTAACGATCATGAATTTGAATTTAGAACTTAATAGTTCTTAGATATAAGGTGGCGGATGCAATATGGCGTCTCATAGTGTGGAAAAATTTCTAATTCTGCAAAACATCTTAAATCTCAAAATGTTTTAGACTTTACATCCAGTTTTGGCTTGTATTGCTTAAAACCGATTCTTTTTTAGGCAAATTTGGCAAAACTGCCTTTATTTAAAGTCTTAAATATTTAGAGTTACAAGATCTTTTTGCAACGCCTTCGAAAAAATTAAAATGAAATTACGAGTTTTTGCATTTCTGGTGATGATATGTATTTACATAGCTCCAAATCACTTGAAAATGGCAACTAGTACATTTACATATATTTATTTGACATTTATGCCACACAACTGTACTCGTTCGTCCTGAACAAGTACATCAACAATATTTTTAGAAATATTTTTTTCTTAAAAACAAAGAAAATTCTTTTGGGAAATTGATAGTCATATTATTTCTCGTCAGCAAAATGAAAGCTAATGAATGACTCTCAAAAGCGGCGAAGGAAAATTTTACTTTCTGAGGAAATCCCAAACTGGTACAAAGTTCAAAGTTGGGAAGGAAATTGTCTCTAAATTTTCTAGATACTAGCCCACTGTGCATACAAGGCGTACTAATGACGCTTTATTTAATTTATTATTTATATGCTCGGCATACGCAATGCAAACAACAACAAGCAGAATAGAAAAGAAGAAGAAAAAGAAAGAAATTATCAAATCTTACAAAACAGCAATAAGGCGGCAACAACAATAAGAACAACAACGTTAGCAACTGAAGAAAAATAAAATATTTTACAAGAAGAAGAAGAAGAAGAAGAAGCAGCAGCGTAGAATGAAAGTGAATCTTGTTAGGTATAACAAAGAAACAAAAAATCGGTCAAGGTGGTTTCTTTTACCGTCTGTTTGTTGACCCTACAGGCCTTTTAAAAATGGCACGTAACATAAATAAACACATCCGTAAGATAAAGGGCTGTCCTTCGTACCTTCTTCTGAATTCATCTTCTCATCTTGTTATTTTTGTTCTTCAGCCACTTGCAAATTGCGTGCGAAAGGGCGCTTTTGGCGCTATAAAAGTTGAGAACCTTGAAATCCGATTGCGTTTGCAGCCGAAATCAATCTAAATACAACGAGCAGTTAAATAAGGGAGAGTGAGTATAAAGTTGTTGTTTTCTCTCTACAATCGGGAAGCTTCTTAGTTGTACAATCATCGTGACAACGAAGTTGCCAATCAAGTTGAGAAAGAAGATGCTTAGTCATTGATGTTGTTAATCAGGGTGAGTGAATTCCCTTTAAATACTTCGACTTTGGATTTGGGCATATGGTGCACTATTGTTTTTTTTTTTTACAAAAACGTGTACATTAAAAGATGTGACACGGTAAAGGAGTTTGTGCACTTACATGAGCTTTCGAATGAAATTTTAAGTTTCTTTCGCTAAAAGTGTGTTCTGTATGGGTGGAAGATGCTTTTTTGACGTAAAATAAATTTGTTTAGTTCATAAAGAAAAACGGACTTTCTCCCACGATAAAGGCAATTTTTTTATACAATCAAAATTTACGTAATGCTTTGTGTTAAAGAAGACTTTTATTCAAAATTTATTTATCAACTCCGCACAGCGAAAACATTTAAGTATTACAAATTTTCAAGAATACGAAGCAGTAGTGAGTGTTTCTTTGCGTTATCGACCAAGATTCGACTTGATATCTCCGATTTCTATGAAAATTGGTGAAAAGTGAGTATTTGACACACATATTACTGTGGTAAAATGATTTTCCGAAATTCCGAAAATTTTCAAGATGGCGGCTGTTACCGCCACTGCCTTCGATTTATGTTATTATCGATAAATTTTATTGTAAAATTAAACTCACCTCTGAACTATTTCATTTTCTTTATTACACTCATTTGTAAAAGCGTGCTTTCATACATAAAAAATAATTTCTATCAATATTTTTATTATTTCTAAATTAATATTTTTAGGAGTTTTAACTATTCCAAACTGAAACCAAATAAATTGAAGATAAAAATTTCTGCGTTTTATTTTGGAAGTTCAAAACCCCCGTGCGAACTGAGTGCTGTGGGCAAATTTCCGCAACAGCGGCCATAGAAAGTTCGATCCAGCATTTGGATACTCTCATATTTGAAAATTTATAGCTCCTCGGCTTTTTAACCGATTTTAATGAAATTCTCAGAGTTTTTGCAAAAAAGTATGAGCTTTTGAAAAAAAATAATTACACTGAAAAAAATAATTACACTGAAAAAAAAAATTAGTTTTGGTCGAAAAAAATCTTTTTTCTTTTTCAAAGCCAATTTGGGGCTTGGAGCACCCTTTTTTATTTTTTTTAAATATTTTTATTTAAAAGTAAATTTTATTACAATTATTTTCCAGCCCTCAAAACAGCGGTATGTTTTACGGTTATCAAGTTATGAGTTTTTGAAGTTGTATAATGTTGTGTTTATCATGAGTCGTTGGTGCGGGTGCGCTACCATACAGGGTTGCCACCGTCCGGGTGGTATTTTTTCTTCAGTGAACCTTAGTGAAATTTTTCATAAAATTTTTTTGTGAAATGTTTTAACCCATTATAACCAAGTTTTTGGATAAAGGGGTCAAAAAGACCCATAAAAACGGGGTATAATGGGTTCAGATGTTCTAAAAATAGTTTTTTGCTTGATTTCTTTTATTAACCTTTCAGAACATATTAACCCATTATATCCCGTTTTTAAGGGACATTTTGACCCTTTTATTCAAAAATTTGGTTATAATTATTATAGTTATATTTATTTCACTAAATTAATTATAATTAAAAAATTGCAAGTTTGAAAACTTTTTGTGTTTTTGGCCTGGGTGGGAGTTGAACCAAGGAACTCGCGGTTGGTAGCAGAAGTCATTACCACTGCACCAGCCTTGCCCGGCTGCGAAGCCGACTTTTGTCAGTTTTGTTTGTGTGTTAATACGTATTGATTATATCATAATTGTTGTTTTTGTGATATGAATTTTCTATATATAAATGTCATTAAGTAAAACACTTAAAAAATTCATAAAGTAACTATTTTTTTTAAAAGCTCATACTTTTCTACATAAACCCTGAAAATTTCATTAAAATCGGTTAAAAAGCCGAGGAGCTATAAATTTTCAAATATGGGAGTATCCAAAGGCTGGATCGAACTTCCTATGGCCGCCATCTTGAAAATTTTCGGAATTTCGGAAAATCATTTTACCGCAGTAATATGTGTGTCAAATACTCACTTTTCACCAATTTTCATAGAAATCGGAGATGTCAAGTCGAATCTTGGTCGATAACGCAAAGAAACAATCTAGTACTTTTTAAAGTATAATAAAATAAAATTTATAACCTACACCCAGGGTACATTTACTTTGTCTTTCTACTTGTAACGCTGAAAAATGGGTGTGACAGGTATAGAAAAGTATATTTAATCTTAATCAGAGTCATCTCTTCTACTTCTACTTCTGTCTGGCTGTCAAGCTCGTGGAAATCCAAAATTTTTTGGAACCAGTCCTAGAAAATCCCAAACATTTTATAATATACACTTTTTAAGAGACCTAGTAGATATTTTGAGTAATTAATTTGCGTAAGTTTTAAAATTGTAAGTCAGCCTCAATATCTTAAGTTACCCTTAAAAAACTGTTTTCGGGTAGCTTTGTACACATATTTCTTAACCGATTTTGCATATTTTTACTGGTTCGGAAAGAGGAATTTGCGGCCGTTCTAAAAATATATACTTTTTTAAATTCAATGGAAATATGTGGAGATATACTATAGTTTAATGTTTTTTTTATGCATTACTGTGAAAGTCAAGGCATATATTTTTTGATTTTGTCATGAAGTTCGTACAATTTCAAAATAAACTAACCATCACTCATCAAAATTGGTTGAAATTAGTTAGGATATCTCAAAATCCAGACAAGTTAGCGCAAATTTAATCTCTGATTACTGTTAGTGTTTTTAATTGTTGTTTTAATTATTTAGGTTTCTTTCATTTTATATGGAAATTTTAAAATTTTCAAAAGACCCAAAAAAGAACTATCTGGAAGAATTTTATCTGAGCGCGCAAGTTTGAATTTAAACGTAAAAAATAAATACGATTGCGTGAATTTGTTCTTGTATGAATTATAAATTGTACAAATATGCGTCTTCTTGTGTTCAGTAGCATCATGTGCACTAATTTTCAACTCTTCTCATGTCTAACATTCCCACAACTTTTGAAAATTATACCTTCATTCTATCATTTAAATTCACTATGACTAAACTTCTTTGATTAACTTTACAGAATCTACCCACTTACTGCCATTCTTGAACTTGCGTCTTAATTTTTCTGTGTTCTGCCATATCTTTATTTATAATCTTTTTTGTCATTTAAATTTTTCACTTTTATTGTTCTTGTGATTCCTGTCAACTCGTGCCATCTCTACTTTTTATTTTACTCTATTTATAATTTAAAGTTTCAGTTTTGATTCATTTTGGTAAATTCATTTTATAAGCGTTGTTATTACTATCGTTGTTGTTTTTGTTGCTGCTGTTCTAGTTTGCCATTCTTTGGCATGCGTCAATTTCAAGCTGAGATTCATTTTTAGTACACAGATATTAATCTTCATTATGATGCTATGGCTCGTATTTGTTGCTTTGCTGGTACTTTATTCTTACGGCTGTTTTTCTTGCAGGTTATCGTTATTTATTTTGTCTAACATCTTACCATTTAACATTTTTTTTTTTAATTTTGTTATTATCTTTATTTTACTAGAAACGTCATTTGGCTAAAATGGAAATAATAAATTATAATTATTACTTAATAATGCTTTAAGTACTTTAATCCTATATACAGGGTGGCTGATTCGAACAGTTACCAACTTCAGATAGACTTATCTGACAGATGGAACATGACAGCTGTCTAAAAATTGGCATGATGTTAGTTCATTCTATTGTCCACAAGTAACCAAAAGCATTTGCGCGTCAATTTATTGAAAATAAAAAATTTTCGAAATGGAATTCAAACGTAATAGTGTGATTGCTCTTTATTTGGATGGAAAATCGCAACGTGTATCGGACCATAACACGTTACAATGGTACCGTCAGCGTTGCCAAACGACATGGTGGTGGTCGGAAAATAACTGCAACATCACCAGAAATGGTTCGAAAGGTGAAGGCCAGAATTGAGCGAAATCCGAGACGCAGTGGCAGACAAATGGCTGCCGAGCTAAAAATATCGCGTGAACGAATGCAACACATATTGTCAAACAAGCTCGGACTAAAGGCCCTCAAGTTCCAAAAGGCGCATGATCTCACTCCTGCTCAAAAAAAAGTTAGGCTCGATAGAGCCAAGGAGTTGTTGCGCTTGCACGCCGCCGGAAATCTGTCACAAATTGTCTTCTCTGATGAGAAAAATTACTGTATCCAGCAATATGTAAACAAACAAAATGATCGTGTTTACTTGACAGAGAGGTCCTACAAAAATTTGAATGTTCGTTTTGCCACCAGGACGCAGGCACCACCGCATGTGATGGTTTGGGCTGCAGTGACTGCTGATGGGCGCTCACCACTCGTTTTTTTGGCCGCTGGCGTCAAAGTAAACGCCCAGGTGAATCGTGAATCAGTGTTGGAGGATGCTTTACTACCGTGGGCACGCAAACATTTCGGTCGCAAGCCATGGACATTCCAACAAGACTCGGCACCGTCACACAAAGCTTGTGTGAATCAAGAATGGTTAGAAAAAAACGTTCCTAGCTTCATTTCTGCTCAACAATGGCTCTCAAATTCACCTGATGCGAATCCGCTGGATTTCTCAATCTGGGGTATGTTGGACAAGAAGGTCTTGACTAAAAAATACCAGAGCGTTGATGCGCTAAAAGTGGCCCTTCAACGAGAATGGCGCAAACTTCTACAAAATCAAATTCGTACAGCATGCGACTCGTTCTTCGACCGTCTACGGGCCATAGTTAAGGCCGAAGGTGGCCTTATCAAAAATCTCAAGTAGATTCTTAAAATTTGAACATTTCCCAACAATTATAGCGTTTGATCAATAAAATCTGTGCATGGAAACTAAAAATATAGTCTTTTGAATTGGCAACACTTCGAATAAGCCACCCTGTATATCTTTAAAGGATATCTTTGTTTATTTCTAATTCATTCCACTAAATTTTCTCAATCAGAAAAGATATTCATTTAACTCTTTAAGGTCAAATTCAGCGCTATAAATAAGGATACCCTTCTTTAATACACAATGTCTGTCACTGTTATGTGCGGCAGTGCCAATGTTTGCCAAAATAATAACAATAAAATCATACAAGAGGGAAGATACGCATAAATTCCCAGACTAAACCCAACGAATTAAATTTTGCAGACACTTTAAGCATTAAATTTCAATGCTTGCTCTTGTGCACGGTGGAGTTGAACTGTACTAAATATTGGAAAATTTCAAAATTTATTTATTCCGCGAAAAATTATAAGTAGACTTCAACTTGCAAAACTTTTTTGTTTCAATTGCCTTTTCTCGAAAAAAAGTTTTTTAAGTTTTAATGCAACTCAAGAGTTAATGCCTACTTATTTATTTCATTTTGCGAGATATAATATATAGAAAAAAATTAATTATTTAATTTTTATAATATAACGCATATCATAATTTGCTTAATATCACAACAAAAATGTCTAATATGTAGCATTTTCCTAAAAGTATATTATTTTATCATCAAAATAGTGAAAATTTGGTCAAATTACGATTATAATTGCAAAAGTTGCATCCATTTAAATAAAACGAAGAAACTTTGCGTTTTCATAATAATTAAAAGTTGATCATACGACGTGTGGTGCGTTACATTTAGAAAAGGAAATATGTAATTTTGAAATGGCTATAACTTCAATGTTATGATATTCACCCCACTGTTCTATCTATTAACATCCTCGATGCGTCTATGATAATCAAATTTTGCAGATGTGTGCGTTTATTGAACAAATTATATACTGCGACGATGACGATGACGACAATGACTTTAATAACAGACTAAGGCAAAGACTCTGTGCAATTTAAGTGGGTATGTGTATGCGTGTATATAAGTGAATACGATGAGTATGTGACTATAATGAAATAGGCAGAAGAGTGTGGGTTAGGAGAAGAAGTCAAACTGACATGACGAAGAGGAAGGCGGAAGAACACAATCTAATAATCTCAATTTCATACTTCTTCAAACATTACAAAGCAAAAACTGGGTCAAAATGAGACAGCAGCAACAAAGTAATAATCAAGATTTGCATGGACACAGACACAGATGATAGTGGGAGGATGAAGCACAAAAAGAGAAATTGAAATGATGCCTAACGAGCGAACATTGAACACAAGAACAGAATAGAATAGAATAGAAAAGAAAGAAGAACTAAATACAAAATATGAATTTTGAAAAAAATCCATATGCACAAATCTAAATCTAATGAACGACCCGGTAGGGTGGATCAGTTATTTAAATAAAATGATTGCGAAAATTAGTATTAATCTGGCTTCTTAAAGCCACCTCATACTCTAAGTGTTCAATGAAGCGCAGCAACAACTAAAATTAGTTGAGTAACTATTTTTGATAAGTAAGGCTTAACACATTTTCAAGTGAGCTTAATTGACTAAGACGTGATATGTGTCATTGTGATATCTCCAAGCAAAAACTTCAACTCCAATTCTTATCCCCTAAAAGAGTCTTAGTACTACCAAAATTATCACAAAATAAATCCAAAATCTAATACAGATACAGAGCAGGTGGTACTGACTTTTCACCTTCTCCTTTCCAAGAGGGCACTTGTTAGTTTAACAAAAAGATATAGTGCCAGGCAAACAGTCTGTGGTAAAAAATTTGTAGTGATAATGTTTAATGCCTCATTAAAACTAAAAGAAAACATGATTGTGTGAGAGGAGTATTAATCTTCCAGTGAAAATATAAGTGAGTACCGACCGAGTTGCCTTAATCAGCAAGATTTGACTTGTCCCTCCCTGAAATTTTTCCAGTGATTTCGTTTGAGTCCAGAACGAATAAGACTGGCAAAAACAAAATTTTTAAATTTTTTATAGTTTTTACTTGGGGTTGGGAAAATACCTAAATCTGCTGATACTACTTACTACTTATTCGTAACTTGAAGATTTTTTAACCAAATTCATGGTCTGAACTCTTCCGGAAAGGCTATGGGTGACGCTGTAAGTGCAAAGTAACTTTTTTTTATAGTACTAGACAAAAAGTAATATATTTAGTACGAGAATTACTGAAAACGCTACGTGATCTACTTAAGTGATTCTACAAAAATGTAAAACTTAATGTTCCGTAGCTCAAAATTTTGTTCAAATGTAAAATTTGATGTTTTAACTATTTAATACAGATACCTAGCCAGTGTTTTTATATGAACAGCTTGAAAAAAAAAATTATTTTTGATATTTTACTATGAAATTATAGCACAAAGTGTTAAAAAGTCATTCTCCGTCCTGTTCCTAACTGCTTCTTAGTGCACTTAATTTGCCCGATTCATAAATTTTGTTATTTTCTAAAAAAAAACTTACACAACATTGTTTGTATGTATATTTCAGTTACTGTTTTTCTATGTTAAATCTTCAAAAAAAAAATTTTTATATAAAACTGACATACATAGAATTTTGTCCCTCATTTTAGACTATCTTTGCTCAGTTTTTATTTCTCTAAAGGGGAATTTTTTATATAGTGAGTAAAAAGAGAATTGATCTCTAAATAATTTGGTTAGAATTCTAGGTAAGCAAAGTAATGGCATCCGAATTTGCCATATTAACGCGCAGAGCCTCAATAACAAAATTGATGAATTTCGCTTTGTTTTTGAAAATTCGTTGATAGACATCATTTGTATATCTGAAACTTGGTTTCATTCTTTTGTGCATAACAATATCTGCAAAGTCAGAGGTTATAAAGTGTTTAGGGCTGATAGACCGACGCATGCTGGTGGTGTTGCAATTTATGTCAGAGATGAAATTCAATGTAAACTTAACTGTAAATCCAGTGCAGACGATCTCATTGAGTACCTTTTTGTGGATGTAATGTTTGGACCAAAAAAGCTGCTAATTGGTTCTGCTTATAAACCAAACCGCAATATTGAATTCACCTACTTTTTTAAGAAAATTGAATCTATCGTATTGCCTTACGAGGATATTATAATATCCGGTGACTTTAATTGTAATGTACTGGTAGATAAAACATTTTTAGATGGAATGGAATCTTTAGGTTTTTCTGCAGTTAATACTAAATTACCAACGCATTTTACTCAAACAATGAGCACTTTATTGGATTTGTTTTTTATTAGCAACAAGGAAAATATTTTGTTGTGTGATCAAATTTCAGCACCCATGTTTTTCAAGCATGATTTGATTTTTTTGGCATACAATTTTCAGTTTACAATTAATGAGAACCTTATAAGTTATCGAGATTTTAAAAATATTAATTATGATTTGCTAAACAGAGATTTAAATAACATAAACTGGAACCAGATTTATAATATGGCGTCTTCGGATGACCAAATTTCTTTCTTAGAACAAAATATAAATTTTTTTTTCAATATGCATGTTCCAATTAAAACAAAATTGATAAAAAATAAAACACTACCATGGTTTAGCGAGGATATAAAAAATTTAATAGAACAGCGCAATAGAGCGTACAATCGCTGGAAAAGATACAAATTACCTGAAATGTATCTCACTTTTAAAAAATTGAGAAAAGGTATTGTCAAAAAACTACGTGCTTCTAAGTTAGCTTACTATGAAAATAAATTTAGCAACGCCATTGGCTCAAAGCAAACTTGGAACCTTATTAGAAAAATTGGGGTTGTAAGTAACAATACTCAGCTAACAGATGTTGGCGATGTTAATGAGCTTAATAAAAAGTTTTTTACATCAAGCACATCACTGACAAACTTGAATTTTGGAGGGACGGAAGCATTTGATGTATTATCTACCAATGGTGACGGCTTTAGCTTCTCTTGTGTAAGCGAAGAAATTGTATTGAAAAGTTTTTTATCAATCAAATCAAATGCGATTGGGATTGATAAATTGGATCCCACCTTCCTCAAGGCGCTGCTGCCAAAGTTACTGCCACATTTCACTTTCTTATGTAACACAATTTTGACTAATCCATCATATCCAGCTAATTGAAAGAAAGCAAAAATCATACCTATTCCAAAATTTGATAATGATTTTCGTCCGATTGCAATTCTGCCATATTCGTCTAAAGTTTTGAAAAGGTTTTACATGAACAAATCACAGAGTATTTAACTCAAAATTCTCTCCTTTCGAATACACAGTCAGGTTTTAGACCTAAACACAGTTGTATAACTGCTTTGCTGGATGTTTCGGAGGGATTGAGAGCTAACTTGGATTCCAATAAGGTTTCGTTTTTGGTACTTCTGGACTATTCAAAAGCTTTTGACACAGTGGACCATAAAAAACTGTGCGGCAAGCTTTTTGAATTGTTTAATTTTTCAAGTAGTGCGGTTAGGCTGCTGTACTCATATTAAAGTGGAAGGTCGCAAGCAGTTTCGGCTTGCAATAAATTTTCTGATTTTATTTCAATCTCAAGAGGGGTGCCCCAAGGCTCAATCCTTGGACCTTTACTATTCTCCATATACATTAACGATCTGCCTGGTGTTATTACTGGTTGTGAAGTGAAAATGTACGCTGATGATGTTCAAATCTATACTGAATGTGATATAAATCGTCTTAATGAATGTGTTCTTAACTTAAATAAGAATCTCGAAAATGTAAACAAATGGGCGTCTAGTAATGGTTTGTGTCTAAATCCAAGAAAGTCTAAATGCATAATTATAAACAAAAACCCAAGTATAATTCCCAGCAACATCAATATTTCTATAGGAAACTCTCAAATTGAGATTGTGCGAAATGTTAAAAATTTCGGCATTATATTTAATCAAACATTAACCTGGTCTAATCATGTTAATGCTACAATAGGAAAAGTATATGGCATGCTGCGCTGTTTGTGGAGTACACAGTGCTTCACTCCTCACAAAATTCGCATGTTGTTAGCAAAGACATATCTTATTCCAAGATTATTATATGGATGCGAAATATATGCAAATTGTGATTATGTACACAAACAAAAGTTGATCGTTTTATTCAACAACATTGCACGGTACGTTTTCAAAATTCGTCGATTTGATCATGTTTCGAGCTATACATATAAAATTTACAACATGACTTTTGAAAATTTACTTAAATTTAGGTCGCTAATTTTACTGTTCAACAAAATAGCTTTCGCTAGATAAAATAGGGGCAGAAATTTAATTCAGATAAGACACTCTTGCCTTACTTCTGAACGTCACTTTTTTATTTTTACAATTCGTGTTTGGAACTCACTACCTCAGAGTATTCAAAAAACTATTGTAGTAACGCTAACCATTTTAAAAAAATTTTGTTTAATCATTTCTCTTAAATGTAATAATATGTCCTGCTTTTTAATTTTAATTTTTTTTTATTTTAAATTAATTTTATTTATTATTATTTTTTTTTTTTAGTATTTTTATTTTAATTTATAATGAGAACTTATCTCTTTCAAACATAATTTTGTTCCTTTGCCTACTAAGATTTTAAACTTTATGTCATTAGTGCTTATTCCATAAGATATAATCTTGTTAGCATTAAATTCAAATAATAAATAAAAAAAAAAAAAAAAAAAAAAAAAGATGGGGGAGCTATTCACCAGTTACAACTTTTATAAAAATAATTGCAATTTTCATTGTGATATTACTGTTTTTGCATTATATAGTCGTTCTTCGTTTAGTCATTCTCCGTTTAGTCATTCTTCGTCGTTTTTTGCAACATTTTGTCACTCTCTATTTAGTAACCATCCATTTGGTTTTTTTTTTGTTAGTTTTCCTTAAACTATTTATTTAAAAAATTAAAATTTAGTCTTAAAAGACATAAATAAACTTTTTAAGCATCCAGCATAAATTTTTAGGGTAGCCTTTTGGTTATTTTCGAAAATCATATATTGTTCTTACTTTTTTTGATTAAATTTTTAGTTTCAAAAACACTCAAATAAACATTTTTAAAATTGCACAAAATTTTCAGGATTGCCAACCAGTATTTTTTTTTTTTGTTAGTTTTGCTTAACTATTTAATTTAAAAATAAAAATTAGAATATAGTCTTAAAACACTTAAATAAAATTTTCAATTTTTGGGCTGCCACCTGGTTATTTTCGAAAATCTTATATAAAAAAATTCCTACTTTTTTGACTAATTTGAAATTTTTGGTTTCAGAAACGCTCATATAAACTTTTTTTTTAAATTTTACAAAACTTTCAGGGTTGCCACCTGGTATTTTTTTGTTACTTTTGCTTAAACTTAATTTTAGTTCGATAAGTTTTTAACGATTTAAGCGCTAATCGACTTAACTATTATTTTTCAGTGTGTTATTATAATGACAAACGTACGAAAAAGGAAGATTTCAAGTAAATGTTCGAAAACAACCATCTGGCAACCATAAAAATTTATGTTGGATTTTTCTAAAGTTTATTTAAGCGTTTTGAGACTAAAATTTTATTTTAATTTTTAGAATACCTATAATGTTTAAGCGAAACTATGAAAAAAAAACATATGGCAGCCCTGAAAGTTTATGTTTATTTTTTAAAAATGTTCCGGTAGTTAAGGTCATCATATTATATACCTTCGATTAATAAAAAAATAAAAAAAAAATTGCTGTGGACAAAAAAAGCCATGTTTAGGTAGATTTTTCGGAGATTTACCCACATGATATTTTGAGGAACATACATACTGTATACCGGTCAAAAGTGGGCGTAATCAATTAAGTAGCTTGCACAATTTTCGAATGAAAGTTTCACTTCTTGCATGTGTTCTAAATTGCAAACGCTTTGAATTTAAGGCAATGTTTGCATTTTTTAAATAATGTTTCTAGGGTTAATGTTTTGGTCATCGACATTCCATTTTCTGCACAGAGTTTGAATCTGCAGTAATGTTTAGACACATAGTTTCTTACACAAATACACTATCTGCAAGTAATAGATATTTTATGTGTGCGTATTAAAGTGTCTAACTTAAAGATTCGAGTAACGACCTTCAGCCGAACAAACAGAGTCGAAGGCAGAGAATACAAATAAAATTTGCAAGAAATTGAATAAGATTTGATTTTGTTGTTGTTGTTTTTCTCTTGCTTCTTACAGGAAAAGCGTGCAAAATGATTTTTGTACGTGTTGTGACTTTAGAATGCCATACTAAGATACTACAACAACATATTGTAATATCTAAGTAGTAAATGGCGGAGCAATAGAAATCTGTTGGATATAAAATGTGTGTATTTCAAATAGCCACAGCTGGCGGAAATGTATTTTTTAAAGAATATTTTCAGTTTTTTTTTTTTTTTGTATCTTGTATATATGTAAAGATGAAAATCTTTTGATGCATTGCAATAATAACAATTCGCTTTATTAAATCACAAGCAGATTAACCCTTTCGACCCGGCTTGGACAATATATATATGTAAAATGGGATATATTGTCCCAGCCGGGTCGAAAGGGTTAAAAGTAAAATGTCAACGCAAAGAAAAGCTGTCCGATGGGCGTACAATGGCACACTAGCATAATAAACGTCCAGACAGACAGCGAACCATCAACAATAAATTTGCGCAAATTAAGTATCTACGTGTAATGACCCAGCTGGCCGGCATCAGCTGAGATGTATCTGTGGGATTAACTTTTGCATTCTTCTTTTTTAATTAATAAAACTCAATCAAAACAGATGCAATGATACTCATGGATACGAAATACGAAGGATTGAAAAACAATTTTAATCATTTCGATGATGAAAATGCAATTAAGACAGCAACAACAACGACAATAACAATGGCAATGCCACAAATATGCGACAGTTAAAGGTTCATCAAGCATTCGCCAAGATGAATTATCCAAGTGTGCTGCGTATTCGCGAAATATGCTCTTACCGTAAGTAAGAGTCTTAAAGTTAAACGGACTGAGAACAAAAATAAAAATAAATAAATAAAATTAAAAATCAAAATTGAAAAGCTACCCCACCTCACCTTCAGATGGCGTCTGGTTGACGTAACCTGCTGCTGTTTCCTTTGCGAAATAAATTTAAAAAACTTTGACAATATTTCCGCCGTTTTTTATTCCACTTCATCGTCCTTTTAAATTATGGTCTGATTCTCATGGCGCTAAAGCCACCGTGGTACAGTGGCACAAAAGTGACTTTTTTTTTTTTGTTAAAATCAACTTTTCGTCCATTATAACTAAGCGATTAAAACAATATTTCTTTAGAAATCTTCGTTAATAAATTTTCTATTAAACTATTTGGCCATGTTTTGTATTTTGTCTTTCCATACAAAATGGAGGACCCAAAATGGTGGAGAAAAAAATTAAAACTGTTGAAATTTTTTCCAAAATTGGCACGCATAGGTTTTATGAGCAAGTTATTAGAAAAGAATTGGTTTCATACATGTTTCGTAGGTCCATGGTCAGGTGACCAAGTGGCCATATTGGGTTCTTAGTGTGAAAAGTCCCAATTTTGAAGGATAAAATCTTGGCCATGTGGCTTCATCGGGATCCATTCATGTTCCAGTAGTCCATGGCCAGGTGACCAAGTGGCCATATTGGGTTCTGAGTATGAAAAAAATTTTGGCAATAGAAAAAAAAAATTACACTAAACTGATACACTGTTTCAAAAACTGTTTAATGTTCTACGTATTCCATTTAGTTTCACCAAAACTCATGCTTGTTCCTGTAATCCATGACCACGTGACCAAATGGGCATATTGCGCACTTCATACCTAAATGCCCAAAACATAGCTACTTTTCATTTTGAAGCAAGAATATCTCAAAAATCTGATGTGATATAACCAAACTGGGTACGGCATCGTTTTTAGAATGTCTAAAATCTAAAGAATTCGGAGTCTGAACAAATATTGTTCATAAAATATGGCGTCGCTCTCAAAAAAAGTTAAAATTATCTGAAAAGTAACGTGTATATTAGCTGTGGGCTTAATAAGGATTTTTTGATTTTAAGCCCTGCGGTGGTTTTTTATGTGAGGTTCAATAAAAAAGTGAGTGAGTCGAAATTTGGAAGGGGTGGGGTAGGTCTAACACTTGCCAGATTTGAGTCAAATTTCGAGTTTCGGGGGTTAATACTAGAAAAAAAGTTCCTAGCTGCCAACCAGTTGCACTTACAGCCATAAAATGTGACCAACCCCTATTAGATTTTTCACTCCAACATTTTCACCAAACATACTTACCCCTTATCTCCACACCCTAGGCTCGCTCCCACATAAGCCTTCATTTTCATGACATTTTTATAAAATCAACCTCCACCACCCATAGGCTGCCCCTACATTGTTCAAATGTATGAGCTAGCCCTATTATTTTTTACACGAAACATACCTACCCCTTATCTCCACCCCATAGGGGTGCTCCCATACAAAAATACTCATATTTATGTTAATTAACAAACATGTTTGCTCTCATCACCCCTACTGCCACCATAGTGCTACTTATTGAGGTGAAATGTATGACCAACCCTCATTAGTTTTTCCAGCCCGACAATTATTCCAAACATACTTGACCTCTATCTCCGCCTTCTAGGGGTGCTCTCATACAAAAGCACTCCTTTCTTTCTTCAGATCCGCAGATATGGGAAACACGCAGTGATTACCAGCAAGCAAAAATTTTCCGTCGCATATAACACAGTCCAGCATGGGTTTTTCTCTCTGAATTTTAAAAAGCGATTTCTATAGATTTAATTGTGCTGATTACGAAAAAAATAGTGAAAAAATTCCAGCACGTCACAATTTTCAGTAATTTGAGTTTAACTTAAGTGCCTTTTTTGTATATACATATAATACTACGACGCCTATACTACTGAACGCATCAAAACCATATTTGCACCAGATGTTTTTTGGTGCTCCAACACATTCATAAGAAATATTAGAAATATTTGAGTCACTCCTACGCCTATACCAGTAGATATATTGAAACCATATTTTTTTTTTTTTTTTTTTTTTTTTTTTTGATTTTATGTTGATCCCAAATCCGTTTACAGAATTGCTCTATCACGTCAAAATTTCGAGAAATTTTAATATAACTGTGAAAAACACACGATTTATCATTATTTTTGAGGTTATGAAAATTGGAGTATCTCAAAATCCTGAAGTGACGGAAATAAACCAAGTTCCGAATCATAATTAGAAGGTCCCAAAACACCATAATTGACTTCAAAAATCAAGAGAAATTTTTATTTATATAGATTATAATCCATTTAAAGTCCATTTTCGAATTTGTTTAGAAAATATTGGACAAAACGAATACGGACTTTTTATACCCTACACCCAATGTATATTCACTTTGTTCTTCCGTTTGTAACGCAGAGAAGGAGCGTCACCTCCTGAGTCGATATAGCCATGTCCGTCTATCTGGCTGGCTGGCTGGATGGCTGGCTGGCAGTGTGTTGAAATACACTTTTTGGGAAAACTGAGCAAGATAAATCAATGATATTTGGTACATTGCCTCCGCCGTTAAAGATAAGTAGCTCGTGGGATTGAAAATGAGCAAAATCGGTCAACGGACACGCCTACCGCCCATACAAAAAATATATTCAAAATGCAATTTTAGGAGTATTTTTCACGGCAATGCAACCAAAATACACTTAAATACTACACATTGTAAGTGTAAGCTCTAAAAAGAAAACTGAACGAATTCAGACAAGAGGGCGTGGTATCTGCGATATAAGCAAAAGCTTCAAAACGTTATACTGAAAGCGTTTTTTGAGATATTCAAACCTAATTTGACTCAGACACTAAAAATTATAAATGAAAGCTTCCAACAAAAATTTGGTGAAATCGGACAAGGAGGCGTGGCACCTCCCATATAAGCAAATGTTTCAAAATGCTATATTGAAAGAGTTTTTTGAGATAATCCAACCAAATTTCACTCAGACACTTAAAACTATAAATTCAACCTCTATACAAAAACTGAGTGAACTCGGACAAGAGAGCGTGGCACTTCCCATATAAGCAAAATTTTTAAAATACTGCAGTGTAGGGTATTTATTTTTTGGCCGGGCCAAAAGTTACACCCTTACTAGTTTGGATTTCAATTAAAATTCATGAAACCCATTGAACAAATTTCTTCGCTTACAGCAGATCATTATCCAATATTTGCTACACGGCTATGATATTTAATCCCAAATCGTCGGCCATAATTTTTCGTGTCAATTGTGGATCTTCCTTGGTTAAATTTAGCCTTCACCATGCCTTTATTTCTCTATTTTTTAAGACAAAAACCAGAATTTTAATATAATTTTAAGACTGCTATGGCTTAAGATAATTTAAAGACTAAGTTTCCTCAGTAAACGATTGAATATTTGATATTACCCAATTATCACAAACAATTTTCCATAAAGTTTCACACCACCTTAGCGATTGCCTTTGTACAATGCAAAAAAAAAAGAAAAACAATATAGAAAATGCGATAAATATTGGCAAACAAGACAGGGCGGGATAGTTATTCTAGAGTTGGACCCAAAGCAAATTGTCAGTCAACATTCATGTCATCGGTCGTATTTTCATCAACTTAGGGATTTGCAGCGCAGTGCTCCGTTATTTCCATTTTAATTTTTCTTTGTGAAAGTGGGCCTTACAACAAAAACAAAAGCAATAAAATAAAATAAACAGCAAAAGGGAAAACAATTGAAAATTATAATTTTACACCATTGTGATGTACTGGTACATCACAGTGACTAAATGACAGCGACAACTTGGAGGAACATTCGCTTTCAGTGGAAGTAAAGATAGCGCTAGGGCTCATCACAAATTGCGAGTTTATAGTTGATTCACCTTTGACCATTGTTGTTGTTCACATTGACAATCTTCGTTTTGCTGTTGTTGGTTGTCATTTGCGATTGTTGTCATTGTCACTGTCACTGTCACTGACTGTCTGTCAAGCACTTTTGGCGCACATCAATCGCAATTGCGTGGAAAGCGGCCAAACCAAAAGGTTGACAAATTTTTTCACTGATTTTGAAAAAACAATAAAAGCCGTGCAAAGGTGAAGAATAAAATGAAACTAGAGATAAATGAGACCGCTTATTGTCCGAGGAGCTATAAGTTTTCATATGGACGCCATCATGAATTTTTTCGGAATTTCGAAAAATCATTTTACCACAACTATACGTATGTCAAATACTAACTTTTCACATGGGAGATGTCAATCCAAATCTTAATCGATTACGCAAAGATTGTTTTAATTAATAAAGCAGAATCTAGCTTAGATAGTAGTAAATAGTATAACCAAATAAACAATTCCAAAGGTAACACCGTTATTTTTTTTTTTTTTTTCATAATGTCTCCATTGTTATCCATGGTAAAAATATGAATTTAAAATTATGAAACTGTAATATTTCAGATCATGCATACATACGTATAAGAAAAAAATCCCCTCAAAAATCTTACAAATAACATTTAATCATGAAGTTTAATGGATATTAATCATCAAAGCTCCTCCTTAAAAATTAATTACAAGCATGATGCAAATATCTAATTAATTTCAATTTATGTTTTTCTGAATAGAAAAATTAACTTTCAGCTGGTATATTAAACTTTTAAAGAAAATCTTATATCATAAACAAACTAGTGATAAAATTTATATGGATCCTGGCCTAAAAACAAATATGAATTATTTATTTGCCAAGTTATGATCTAAGGGATAAAATTCGTAAGAAATTTATAACACCCACTAAAAGTTGGTATGAACTCACTTTACATAGACCTGACACTGATGATGATGATGATTATTTTACTTGCCAAGAACATTAATTGTTTTGGTGGCATGCGGCGAGCAGTTGAGCGTTGCCGTCAAGTTGGTCACAAAGGGGTAAGCAAAATGAATTTCCTTTTTTTGTTTTAATGGTTTAAGTTTTAATAAGTTTAAGTTGTATTGACGCAACTACATTTAGTCAAGCAAAGTTAACTAAGCGATTCGAAGCTGTGAAACTTTTAGCACTGAGCAGCAGTTGCAATAAAAAATCGCGAGGTGACGCTTTAAAATCTCTTACGGATCAGCTGCGGAGTGATGAATGGATGTGCCATGATTTATGTGACAGCATTATGATGCCGGGACAACACAAAATGGGGGCGTTATTTAAAAATTAAAAGAGCAAAAAAATATCAAAAATAATGTAATCTAAGTACATTTTAAGTGCTGCTGATGTTTGAGTGTATCATATGAGTAACATTTAATTAGCGTGAATGGCCATACAATCGCATGTGCAGGTGTTTTTCTTCAGACCAAACCCTTAACATGATAAATGTTAAATAATTAAACGCTTTCTAAGAACGCTCCGTGAGTCAGACAGACGTTTATTTTTAAAGTAATAACAAATAACAAAAAAAAAAAACAAACAAAAACGCTGTTCTTAAATTTCATATCGATTTTTCGTTTCGGTTTTCTTGTTACTTCTAATTGTATGACTGTTCAAAGTAATCGATTATATTTGATACTATCACTTTAAGATTTTCAAATGAAATTTCAAAACATGGCATTATCTACTTACATCAAACACAAATGGTATTCGAAGTTTGCTTTTAACAAAAGTCACAGAAATAAATTCAAAATTGCTCATACGTCTGAGATTTTGGACATTGCGTATGTTTGATGTTTACTAATCATCAACGAAATATTAAAAATTTTCGATAATCACAAATTTAAGGTCGAAGCAAAATCTTACAGCTTTAAGCTTTATGGACCATAGAGAAAGTTTTGGCTCTACTATAGCTGAACTACTGCACTAAGCTCTCGATTCAGCACTAGATTAAATAGTATCGAAACAAACCCTAGTAAAACTACACTGATACCCATTACTCTAAAGAGAAAACTAAGCATGGAAGCTTATAAACTTTGGTGAACGATACGAATGGTTTCTTAGGAGACAAAATATTTAGGATAATTCTAGACCAAACTGTAACTTGACACATCAAAAACAAAACCTTAAAAAATATTTATGCGGTATCGTTAAATATGAGGACTTTGTCCAAAAATTATGGCATGATCTTACAAAACTGTCATAGCGCCTATGATCACATATGCTGCATTAGCATGGTGGCCAAAGGTAGACCAAGTAAAGACTCAGAAGGAACTAATCTGAAGCTTGAAAATAACCTGCTTGAGAACCACACGGCTATTAAAACTATGCCTAAAAACTGCTCCGAGAACATTCACACAACTTATTCCCGTCAACTAATGTTTAGGAAGGAATCTTCCTGTTTGGAACGCAGACCATATCAACTAAAAACACCAATTGTTGTTGAAACTATGGATCTGTTCTCGGGTATAACATTTATAGTATTCTCGGATAAGATAGGTAAAAAGTATTTTCTCTAGTAAGTTCAAATGAAAGAGGAATTCTAAAACTCTTAAAAAGTGCTCAGAGCTAAAATTTACTGATTTATAACATACGTATCTAAATAGTATGAAAGATGACAGCTGAGGAGCTGGATTCGTAAGACCATGTTTTCAATAAACATACCCAAGGCTACTTAGTCAAAGAATGTTTCAAGTTCCTCAAAGCCATATTCCGGGGGATCGATGTGACTTTAATCTGGATATAATACAATTGAAGCACACTTAAGGCAACGTGTATAAGTAGGTGCAAGTTTTTTCAAACCTCAACCGAAAAAATATAAAAATTTAGGTATACTGAAATAATATTTGCAAGCTGTAAATTTTATTTCCACATAAAGAAGAAGGGTCCGATAAACACCAATTCCTGTGGAATATCTCAAAAGGACTTGGAAACAGCAGATCCTGTGCTATGTACTTTCCAAGTTAGAATGAGATACAGAATCAAGTTCCTCTGTTCCAAAATTCTAGATCCCAGTGACTTATTTATACAAGAGATGACGAGACTAGATTTATATATATCCTAAAAATATGCTGGTGGGGAAAGAGTTGCATACATAGTTCCATTCAAAGACATGAAAATTTAAACCGAATCTCACATATTCCAAATAAAACAAGTGACAATAAACCATGAGACCTTACTCTGTATTCATAGACTAAGAGATGTAACGACAAGTAAATTTCCTGATTTTTAGAAAAGTTAGGAGAAGAAAAAAAAAGAAAGGAAAAGAAAAGAAAAGAAAAGAAAAGAAAAGAAAAGAAAAGAAAAGAAAAGAAAAGAAAAGAAAAGAAAAGAAAAGAAAAGAAAAGAAAAGAAAAGAAAAGAAAAGAAAAGAAAAGAAAAGAAAAGAAAAGAAAAGAAAAGAAAAGAAAAGAAAAGAAAAGAAAAGAAAAGAAAAGAAAAGAAAAGAAAAGAAAAGAAAAGAAAAGAAAAGAAAAGAAAAGAAAAGAAAAGAAAAGAAAAGAAAAGAAAAGAAAAGAAAAGAAAAGAAAAGAAAAGAAAAGAAAAAAAATACCATCGCTAAACGCAACTTTTAAATAAAAAAGGTTCAAAAATGGACCATTTGCATTATGTTGTTGTTTTCGAGTTGTTTACAAACGATGTTTGAGTCAGTATTATTGTGCGATTTTCTATTTTCATCGTCGTAAAAATTTGCATTAATTACGAGACATTTCATTTACTATGACTGCTTTATTGTTTTTTGTTATTTTTGCAACGTATGTAGCCTCCTTGCTTCATTGTCCACTTGATTCTAGTACCATTAAATATTAAGAAGAAAATTTTCTTTTACACTAAGCTAAACTAATTCCAAAAAGCAAAAAAAAAATTAACACTTTTGCCCACCTACATCATGTAGCTGATGTACATTAGTGCATTCCAATGATCAGCATCAGCACCGTGTAACTATGAGTCCGCCATAAATTAATAATTCAAAATATGATAATGATGGAGGTGGTGGAGGTTGGACTACGAACGTTGACATTGATCGTTTGATCGCATTACTGCTGTAGTTCATTTCTGCAAGTGTGGGCAATTCGTGGGAATTGTGTCAGCGCTTGCAATTTATATGGGATGCTGCAGCAGCGGAATCTTTTTATTTTTAATATTCAGCTTTTTTTATTTTTTTAGTTAAATCCATTGTTCTCTTAAGTTATATGGTAGCAATATGTCGATGATGTCGAAGAACAAACAGTAGCAGAAAAAAAAAGTATGCAGGTATTTTTGTAGCAATACTACATAGTAGCAAATTGTGGAAAGAATGACGCCTACTTAAATCATTCCAAAAATAAGTCTAAATAAAATTTTGATAAAAGAGATAATTTTATAATAATATTAATATTTATTTTTGTATAATACCAGATATATTCTTTTTCCCTTTTGATAACACAGGCAAAAAAAAAATAAATTTAGAATGAACTTTTTATTTCTTCTATGCAGTTCCACATACTTTTTGACTCTGAATCCGATTGCATGGGGCTGAAATACCTTCTCTTCAAAGGCTCATATCTTGCAAAGTAAGAGTCCAATTGAAAAAGTTTGAGAGTATATTTTGAAAAGAAAGAGTGTGCTATTCGATTTATTTTTCCTGCAGCTACCTCCTAAGCCCGAAAGCAGTGCTTTTTCCAACTTCAGGTAAGGATATGTCAAAGTTCTACAGGTACATTAACATTTCTTAGGATCCAATCGGACTTAGCGTCAAAAAATACATAAGACTGCATATAAGAAGTAAAAATTCCACTTTTATTTTTTTTTTTATTTTTTTTTTTTTTTTTTTTTTTTTTTTTGACTGTTTTCTAAACTTATCAACTTAGCAAGGTCACAATTTCCTAAAGTAAAAACATTTTTTTTTTTGCAACTAACTGGCCCGGTAAGTGAAAGCGATCAATGGTTTAAATCTTAGTTCAATCATTTTTATAGTTCCATAGATCATCCGGTTCTACGTGGGAACCAACAAATTACAGTTCACTTATCGTGTTGAAACTTTTCCGTTTATCTTCCATCCGACGACATTTTCAAATAAATTTTTTAACTACAAAAATACGCCCCTGACTATTGCACTTCTACAAAAGTAGCAAATTTATCATAAGAAAGTAAATACCTGTGATTTATTTTTGCCCATCAACATTCGAAATCCAATTGTTTTTGTTAATTTATTCCATGTGCATTGATTTTGCAGTGTCAATGTTAGTAACATCACGTGTTCGTTAATGACAATAACAATAAACACATCACTGTCAACAACAACAACATCAACTTCATACTACTAATATAATAACAACAATAACAACAACACATGTTGCTTAAACTATAAACATCATCAACAACAACTAGTTGCTGCTGCTGCCAATTACCATTGTTACTACCAAATAACAAACAACAAAAATTACTCTTACAACAACAAAAACAATTCATCTATTTCCATTTCCATCCGCTGATTACTTTGATTACAATCGCTGCTGCTGTTGCTGTTGACGGTGTTCGTTTTTTCATTTCAGCACTTGTCATTTGAAATTATCTTTCTCTTTTATTCTCTTTTCGCACTCACTAAAAACAGGGTTGCCAAATTCAATAACCCTGAAAGAGTCTTCTGCACTTTAAATCAAAGATACCTCGGATCTAAGACGTGACAGGAAAAAACGAGTACCAAATTCGGAATCAGCGACCCTTTATTTGTCAATAAAAAGTTATTGAAATCAAAGTCAGCTTTGGTTTCACGTAAATTGTTTACTGTGTTATCATTTGAAAGAAAGCAAACGGAAGGAAATATTGAGTCAAAAAGGAAGAATGACTTTCATTTTCGAGCTTCTCACATTTACTGTCCCAATTAAATCTCTTTTGGCCGGTGGAAATCGGTTGGATTTAACAACTAGATTTCAAAATCTCGTCACAGCTAAAGCTCCGGTGGAAATGTAGCTGTAGTTGTTTAATGTAATTTTGTAGAGAAAAGCGTTAAAAGAACTTAGTTGCATGGCAACCCTGTCTTTTGCTTGTTATTTCACGCGCGCAGTTTTGTATAAAAAATTCAAAAACGAATAAAGTTTCTGTAATACAACTACCAACAGCAACAGCAACAACAACAACAACAACCACAACAACAATAGCGCATTGTATGGTAGTTGTATTGAGTAACGAAACCAGGGACCAGTTTTCTGTATCTAATACCAAGTTCAAGGTCAACGAAGAAGCAACAAAACAGCAGAACAGCAGAAAGTAATAAAAATGCAAGCAAACGAACGAGAAAATATGCGAAAAAATAGATAGAGGGGTTGTAGGGGGGGAAAAAATTTGAAATGGATATGTGATTTAAAGAAAGAAAAAAACAACAAGTACTCAAAGTCATAAAATACAGACAAATATAAACTAACAGTTAGTACACACTTGTGCACTAACTTGGCCAAATCAATAGCACCGCTGAGCTACTGATGTTTGCGCTGATCGTTGGATGATTTTTGCACTTAGCTCATTTGCCTCTAAAATTGTGGGTTTTGTCTTTTATGGTGATTATTTTGTGGCTGTTTTTATACCCTACACCCAGGGTATATTCACTTTGTCCTTCCGTTTGTAACGCAGAGAAGGAGGCGTGGCAGATATGAAAAAGTATATATATTCTTGATCAGCGTCACCTCCTGAGTCGATATAGCCATGTCCGTCTGTCTGGCTGGCTGGCTGGCTGGCTGGGTAACGGCTGTGTGTGGAAATACATTTTTTGAGAAAACTAAGCAAGATAATTCAATGAAATTTGGTACACAGCCTCTGTCGTCAAAGTTAGCTCGGGGGATTGAAAATGAGCGAAATCGGTCAACGGACACGCCTACCGCCCATACAAAAAATATCTTCAAAATGCAAATTTTGGAGTATATTTCACAACAATGCAACCAAAATACACATAAATACTACGAATTGTCAGCGCAAGTTCTAAAAAAAGCTGGTCAAATTCGGACAAAAGGGCGTGGCACCTCTCATATAAGCAAAAGCTTCAAAACGCTGTACTGAAAGCGTTTTTTGAGATAATCAAACTAGATTTGACTCGAACACTAAAAACTATAAATGCAAGCTTTAAGCAAAAACTGGATAAAATCGGACAAGAGGGCGTGGCTCCTTCCATATAAGCAAAAGCTTCAAAACGCTATTCTGAAAATATTTTTTCAGATAATCCAACCAAATTTCACTTAAATACTAAGAACTATAAATGCAAACTCTGAGAAAAAACTGGGTGAATTTGGAGGGCGTGGCACCTCCCATATTAGCAAAATTTTCAAAATACTGCTGTGTAGGGTATTTAATGTTTGGCCAGGCCAAAGGTAACACACCCTTACTAGTTTCTATTTTCTAATGCTATTTATTAGTCAAGCTTTTTCGGAAAACTATCGAGAAATTAAATGAACAGTGCTCTTAGTTAGTTTTTTGTTAGTTATAATCATAAATTTTGATAAATTTAAGTCTTCAAGTGTAATGTTTATGTAATCAAAATATCATTATGTTTATTAACAATAAAACATTGTTATTCACGCAAAATTTTCTAGGAGGATCAATAGTTAATACTGTAACTTTAATGCACTGCAATCAAACCATAACTTAACTGCACCAATGCCATTTATTACCATCAGCCGTAGGCAATTGGAACCTGTTTTATGGCTCTAGCAAAAGCCATTTTTTCCGATTTCCTAGCAAGAACGTACTTTATTCTATGCATGAACCTTCTAATCGTTTCCAGCAGGTGCTTATGTTAATGTTGATAGAAGCTTTTGCTTTGAAACTTATAACGTTTTTCATTAGACGGCGCTTACAAGCCAACCTGGTGTCAGATAAAAGTGCTTTTTTTTAAAAAAAATCTAATTTGAACAGCAATGATATATTTCTTTTTCCTTCGAGATATTCAAACCGAAAAACTTAAAAAATTGCTAAAAACACATTAATTCGTTATTGCGGTATTTTGGAAGAAACATTTCTGAAGAAACCAACATATCTAAATTGGATTTAAAGGAAAATCTAGCGCTTTCAACTACTATATCAGATCTTATATCTGAAAGTAATGTTGAATTGCGGTCTAATAAAAATTTTTCTTTTCTTGGATGTCTATTCCTTGTAACCTTTTCACATAAGTTTTGGTCAACCATATATTTTGCTGCCTTCCAAAATGATTTTTTTTTTGTTCGACGCTTTGCATAGAGTTTGCCTTGTTCATGCCCATTTGGGGCTTAATCACCAAAATTAAAGTCTTATAGTCGATTGTCAGCTTAATATTCAGAATCTTTCGTGATGAAACCGTGCCCCCATAGCATCTGAAATACTCAAATTAAAAGTATTCGACTCGTCACAACACTAATGCCAAAATGATGTTCGTATTCAACTATGGCTGTGATCTGTGATTTAACTTAATATTTTATGATACGTATCACACCAACAATATTTTTTCTTATTTTTTATCTCGTAATAGATCAAGTAGTCAGGTATAGTTACAATGTATTAATAAATATATTTGAATACATCTTTGTCTTTTTGTTCTCTATCTTGTTATTCTGAGATTTCATATCAGCGTCAAGTGTTGAACATTTCAGCTTATCAGCTTTTGTTAACTGAAATAATAAATGTATAATTTTTAGTTGTTTATCTGCATCTTTTCGCGAAATGCAATTGTTTGTAACTTCCGTCCCCCACCAGCAAAAGCGGTATTTGAAATTCGACAAGAAGCTTTTGTGCCGGCGCACAGTGTGAGATTTTGCCAATCAAGGACGTCAACATGAAAAAAAAAAAAACAATGTGCTTGAAAATCGATCATATTTTGTAATTTGACAGAAAAGACCCCAATTCTTACGAAAATAAGCATGAATGAAAGAAATGTCATTGGCATGATAACAGCTATTACGAGGGGTCTAACAAAAGTTCGCTTAGTTGAATTGAAAAAACTTTTAAATTTAATTTTTTAAATTTATAACTTTATTCTTCATCTATTTGTATTTTTTCAACGTAATCGCCATTTATTTTGATACATTTTTGAAGTCGATAAATCCATCCTGTAAAACAGTCTTCAAAATCGGCTTTTTGCAGTTTTGCAATTTCATCATTTACCGCATATATTATCTCCTCATTGCTGTTGAAGACTCTTCCTCTCAAATTTTTTTTTATTTTTGGAAACAACCAGAAGTCACAAGGCGCTAGACCTGAGAAATAAGGTGCGGGTCGAATTTCTTCGATGCCTGAAAGCGCAATAAAATCTGTCGTTTTTTCAGCAGTGTGTGCTGGCGCATTATCGTGATGTAGAAAGTAGCGGCGTAGCTCCTTTTTTTGTCGTTTTCCCAATAAATTTTCGAAAACTTCTGGTAAACAGGTTTCATTATACCATTAAGCAGTAACCGTCTGACCTTTTTCCAAAGTAATAGCAGCTACAACTTTCTCTCTGCTGAAGTAAACTGACATCATTACTTTTGTTGCTGACTTTTTTTTGCTTTACTTTAACAGGTGGACTTGCACCTTCTGGGCTCCATACCATGGATTGTTGTTTGGTTTCAGGGTCGTACTTATAAAACCATTTTTCATCACTTGTTACTATTTTCTTGAAAGTGTTAGACTCTCCGTTTTTGTATTTTTAAGGAAAATACTTAGCAAAACGCTTACGTGCCTCTTTTTGAGCATCATTTAAAATTCTAAGAACCCATCGTGCAGATTTCTTCGAGTATCCAAGATAATTTTTTAATTTTTGCGATACAGCCATGGCATTCAAGCCCAGTTCCTCAGCAATGATTTTCTGGGTCAATCTTGGGTCTTTGTCAATTTTAGACTTCACCAGCGCTACACTTGCATAATTAGTCGAAGATTTTTGGCGGCCTTCTCGAGGTTCGTCCTCCAAAGAAAAATGATCTGTCTGGAATCTTCGGAACCACTTTGAAGTAGTCATGAGGGATGGCGCATCAACTTCAAATGCTATTTGGCATTCACTAAATGTCTCCACAGGCTTGAGCTTACGTCGTAATCAAAAAAAAAAAGCAAACGGAATCTCTTGTTGCGTTGGCACTGAAATATCTGCTGACATTGTTTCACGAATTTTACGTTTTCTTCTCTCCATTTTGACCGATCATTCTGAAAATTAAAATGGTATATCGAAAGACTATAACAAATAATACGCAATTTTTTGATTTACTAAAAATTTATAACATGACACCAACTAAGCGAACTTTTGTTAGACCCTACGTAAACACGTACTACTGAACAGCATGCAAAAACAAATTTTCAAGCTTGCATCGATAACAAAACTTTGAGCGATCAAATTAAAGTTGTGCGCATTTGTTTTTTGGCAAAAATTTTTTTGCGTCAAAGGTCAATACTTTCACTAAAAATTTTTGCTATGCACAACCCTTACATTTGCACTTAAGTATTTCAATCAAATTATTTTATAATCAGCTAAAAGTTAAGACAAATTTCAAAAATCTTGAAGGTGGGCATGGTTAAGCTATGACAAAGCATACAAGATGAGCATACATACTCATAGAGTAGACTTAAAAAATAAAAGCTTGCCCATTTTTTGCCCATAGACAACTTTTTTTAGAATGACGTGTTATAATGAACAATTGCACTGAAATCATGAAAAAAAATGTATGTTATTTTTTTTAATCACTCCCATTTTTTGACAGTAGTATTCAGTTACCACTGAAATGGTAAATAAAAATTTTCAAGTTAAGATATCATCATTAAAACAAATTTTTTAAAATTTTTTTTTTACAAAAAAAAGGCACATTTGTATGGGAGGTGCAAGTAGTTTTTGTCCGATTTTTTTCATCTCTGAACCAAACCTTTACTTAAAGACTTAAAGTATATATACAGAATTTCAACTCGAAATCTTTGAAACTACGACTATAATTAAATTTTGACGTCCTAGATTGGCAATATCTCACACTGTGCGGCGATAAGCCACATCAGCAGAAAATGAAGGCGTTTGCGATAATTATGAGAATTTACTAACAACTATTTATCTTCAATGCAATTGCCAAGATTTATTATTCTAAGAAAATTTTGGTTTTATTTCTCACATAATGATGCTAATACTTAGATATTACTTTGTTTAAAGATATTAATACTTGGCTGGGAAAATATTTTATCGTGTCTTTTCAACAGAAGTTGGCCTAATGTGTTCTGTTTTTTTCTAGGTTAGGTTAGGTTAGGTTGGGGTGGCGGCAATATTGCCACACATAGACCGCAAGGGTCCATAGTGATACCACAAACTCTCTTATTAACGTCTATTCATAAACTCTGGTCCTTTCAATATGGTGTTTGTCCAAACTGAAGGATCCTGTAAGCACAGCGAATCTTTTAATGTCACTTATGTGAATTTTAGTGAGTTCTTTTAGGGAATTAAAAAATGGCTGACCAAAGCATTTCAGTCTAGTTTTTGCAAGAGCAGGACAAAGACATAAAAGGTGTTCAATTGTTTCCTCTTCCTCAGGCTCGTGACAGTTTCTGCACCAGTTGTTGGAGACTATGCCCAGTCTAAAGGCATGATGACCAATTAGACAATGACTAGTCACAACTCTAGTCAGCAGGCTGCACTCACTCCTCGTCAGAGATAGTAAATATTTGGAAAAATCTGCTTTGAAAAAACAAGGCCAAAAATACTTTTTTATAGCGCTGGTTGGGGATTGTTCCCAGCGTCTATTCGCTACTGAGAACATTTGAGCGTTCTTTAAAGAGAAGAAATGTTGAAGCGGTGCTGGAATTTTAATGTGTTGGTCTTCTAAAAGAGCTCCCGTTTTTGCTGATAGATCTGCCTTTTCATTTCCTAAAATTTCGCAATGTGACGGCACCCACTGAAGGGATACCTGGTTGTTTTCACTAAGGGAAGTTAAAGCGGTAAAACATTCAAAAACTGTCTTTGATTTAATAAAGTTTGATTTTAAAGCTTTTAAAGCAGCTTGACTATCGACGTATAGAGCAATTTCTTTCTCGCTTACACTTTCTTTAAGGTAATCGACCGCTTTGTTAATCGCGAAAATTTCCGCTTGGAAAATGCTGCACTCATCTGGCAATTTAAATGAGTATTCTACGTTTGAGTTGGAGACATAGAAACCTGCTCCAACCCCATTATCTGATTTAGAGCCATCTGTGTATACGTTTATTACTTCGGTTGGATCTTCACCTCGTGTGTTCCAAAATTCTCTAGACGGGAATGTGACCAAGAATTTTTTCTCCATAGAAAGCTTAGGAATCAGGTAGTCAGTAGTAATACTCTCAATATTACCTACGTTACTGTGTCCGTGGCCTTAGCTTAAGGCCCCCCGATTCTTTAAGCCTAAGTATAGTATTATAAGCCACTCCCTTGGCAAAGAGATCAATAGGTTACAAAAAAAGTATAGCGTTTAAGGATTCTGAAGAGGTAGACCTCAGGGCACCAGTGATGCCGATGCTTAAAAGACGTTGTAATCGTTCTAGTTTCTTTTGTATATATGCTGTGTTTAGCGCGGTCCACCAAACATGTATTGCATACAATAAGATGGGCCTCACTATTGCAGTGTAGATCCAGCCCCAAGTGATTCCGTAGAATTTTTTACATGCAAAGAAAGCACCGTATGCCTTTTTTATACGATTTTCT
This sequence comes from Calliopum simillimum, assembly GCA_951812925.1. Classification (NCBI taxonomy): domain Eukaryota; kingdom Metazoa; phylum Arthropoda; class Insecta; order Diptera; family Lauxaniidae; genus Calliopum; species Calliopum simillimum. Next base: position 119,439 of record CATOTO010000144.1, on the reverse strand, counting down.
GTTTTTTTCTAAGAAACCTGGATTTTATTTCACAACATATATTTTCAAAACATCAGCTTCTAAGTACTTACAAAAAAAATAGAATGCATCTTGCAAAATAAATAATAGAATTCTTCAATTTAAAACTTTGCTGGTTGTAACCTAATGGTGCGGCCCATGAATTTTATAGAGAATTATTGAGCTGGCCTTTTATATCAAAACAAGCTCTACTAGATGAAGGTCAGCGCGTGCAGTGCCCACATCATATGCCGCACAACGCGTGCAAGTAGCGCGTGTGTAAAGCAGTGATAACAATACGAGCGCATTTCGTCAATGTATAAAAGCTCGTTGAAAGTTTTTGTATTTTGGATAAGTTGCAAGCAAGTGACGTAGATCTGCACAACACCTGGCACAGTTGAACGCTTATCTGTGAGTGAAAAGCTTAAGTGCACGTGGGCATAGGCTTTAAAGTATTTTTTTTCTGAGCTCATATTTCATAAATTTGTTTGAAAAATGTGCTACCAAATTAAATAAATATTATCCAAATAAATATCCAAAAAAATACAAAGAGTTATATTCATAGGACTTTTTCGTACTAAAATGGTAGCCAAAGTCAAAAAGTAAAGAGCAAAATTTAAAACATCAACTTAAAAGGTCTGGAACTTTCCGAAATTTTTTTAAACCTTTTGAGCCAAACACATTTTTGAGAAGCTCATACAATTAGAGAAAAGTATTTTGAAAAAAAAATTTCTCTCAAGAACATTTTTTTTTTAGTTATTAAGGCCAAAGGATCAGTTTTTATTCAATAACTACTCAAAGGAAAAAAACTAATAATAAATTCTGAATCTTGTTAAAGCAAAATTTTATTTAAATGAATTAGTTTAGCAATATTATTTCTTTTATTGTTGTAAAAAACTACATAACTCATATCATCTCAAAATATCAATAACTTGCCGTTTTGTTATATTCGACCTTTAGCAAAAGCTTACGCTTTTATATTCAAAAATCCCTTAAGTCAACTTAAGAAGTTATGTGTAATATGATGATAATGACAACACCATACATAACTATCAACAAGAACAGCAATAACAACATATCTCATACTACAATCCAAGCATAGCTTTGTCATCATCGTCACACTCATGAATATGGGACACTCCCAGACTTTCGTTGCAGGTATTGTTGAAGTTGCTTGTGTTAAATTGGAATTTGTTATTTAAATAAATTTCATATCATTTTGCATTTAAGTTTGCGCCTATCATACCAACATATCCCCGCATATGGGTCTTTTTCGTACGATCGTATTATCTCTCTGGTGCTTATTTAAAGAAGAACAAAATTCTTGTTGCATGAATATTTATTTGGTTTTGGGATCGTATTATTTCCACGACCACTTATAGTATTTCACTGAATAAACAGCAAGAAAAAACTTGGTGTATTGTCATAATTAAATGTCATAATCATTATTATGAATATCATCATCATAGTGGCTTATGTAGTTATTTTTTTCGATATATTCTCAAGCCATTTTCGTAGAGACTTTTAGTTTATTCTTTTATGAAAATTTTCCAATTCTTCTGAAAAAATTTGGAAAATTTCGCGAGTTATATGCTGTATAGGTTTGAGCTGCTTCAGACCCTAGACAGTAATGGGTGATACTGGACGGAGTAGAAATGCAGATCCATTTCTGTTTTGTGTCCTTTAACTTTTTTCGGACTAGTTGGCCTCCACAAAACTCCTTCATTGTACACGTTGACTCAAAAGTGCCTTTGATTCTCTTCAAATTACCCCAAATTGCGTAGTTCTTGTTGCAGTCATCGCTACTATGTTGTCCTCAAACAACCGCGATTTCTGTTAACTTGCAAGAGTGAAGGCTGATGTAAAAGGCGATAGTTTTAGTTGTAACTGGGATCGCCAGAACATGAGCCAGTTATCATCAAGGATAGAACCAACTCCTTTTTCGGAAAACGCATTGACATAAGCAGCTTTCCAGATTCAGAAGGCATATCAAATAAAGAGGGCAAAAAATGCGCAAAAACCAACCCAAGTAAGCGTGTGAAATTTTTCAGGACATTTTATAATTCTTCAAAAATTGGTCAAAATAAAAAAAAAAAAAGTATGAAAAAAAATTTCAAAAATTCTGAAAAATACACACTAAAAAAAAATGCAATTTGTTAAAAAATATAATTTATTAACATTCAAAAATATCCAAAAATTGACGGAAATCTCCAAGTCGATAAGGCAAACGTTCAAGCGTTGCTACAACGGCATAGTAACAACCACCAAGCGGAGTGAGGCGAATGGCGCCTTCCTACAGTTTGAAGAAAAACACAAGCCCCATTCATTTAACAAAAACAGAAATACCAAAACAAAAAAAGACCAACGCAAAATGAAATTAAATGTAAAATAAAAGCCCAAAGCAAACTAAGGACTGCAGACCCACAAAGGCAACGGCAAAGTGTGAGAGAGATGCAGAGAAACGTTCACTTAACAGAAATGAATAAAATATTTAACAGAGTGTGGTGAATTTATAAGTAGTTGAACATACTTAACAGCACAATGTTGTTAACAAGAAAACGTTAACATCAAATGTAGACCATATGGAATAATACGGAGAGGGAGACGATTTCTCAAAGATACCGCCAGAAGAAATAGCAAATTACAATAAACTTTGAGCGTTAAGCTGTTTCAGTTTCTTTCTTTTTTTTTCAGCAAAAGAATTGAATTGTTTTTTTTTTTTTTTTTTTTTATTTGCAGATTTTTAAATGATATTTCTTTATGTATTTTGATATTTTTGTCATTTCCTTCCCTTAGAAAATGTTTGCTTAGTAGCCAATTTGTTTATTAGTTTTATTTAGTTTGAGTTTTAGTTAGTACCTAATATGAAACAAAACAAATACTCGACTTTATTTTTTTTTCTTTTAAGTATATATTTTAACATTTCGCGTTAGTATCAATCTGCTTTCTTTGTTCCATCGCACTCGAACAAACTCCTCAAGTTTTTTTTTCATAAGTATTCGTATAAAATCATGATTTTCTCTTTATGCTAAGACTTTCCTCTTGAGCCTCTGATCCACTTACAGGGTCCTGAGCTACTGAAAAGCATCCACATTAGAGATTGCCTTTAGTTCTGTCTACGATTATCATAGCTTCGATATTTTTCGAGCTGATTAGGGACGGCCATGTTTGCTGTCATCCCTAAGTTCTATATTAATGCTGTACGACATAATTCAAAATATTTATACACAACTTCTATAGTTTTTGTTAAAAATAAATCACAACTCCAAAACCGATAAAGATACTATCTTTTTATTAGATTCATATGAAATATGGTTTTGTCTTCCTTAAAAAAAAATATTTTAGAAGATCCAGTAAGTAGACCAAGGAGCGTTTTTAATAATATTAAAAACCGAAAATACTACTTTTTGATTTAATACCTTTCCAAAATGGGTCAAAACATGAAAATCGTTTGAAATATGTCCTAGTAATGGATCCTTTTTTGAGTTTTGTTAAAGAGTTTCGGTAAATTTTATGTTTTGAAAAGTTAAAAAATCACAACTTCTAAGCCGTTAACTATACCGTCTTAACTTTTAAGTCAAATGAAAAGTTAATTTTGTTTTTCTTGCCACAAAATATATTTTAGAAGTTTATGAAAGTAGATCACTGGGTTATATCTGTGATAACATGAAACATTTTCTCAGTGTATGAAAGCTCATTGAAATCTTTGCTATTTTGCATAAGCTTCAAGCAAGTGACACAGTTGCACGCGATTATCTGTGAGTGAAAACTTATACGGAAAGCTTTTAAGCACAAGTGACCGTAGGCATAGGCTTTAGACATCAATGGTGTGTATCTAAATGGTACAATCCAGCAATGTGGGAAAAATGGTGACCAAGGGGATGCTCATATTGCTGAGATTTTGCGTATAACTTTTTTTTTGTTTTTCGGTTATTCATGCAAATTTTCAGCCACTGCCTGAAAATCAATGTATCGCAGACATTACTTTTAAAACTATTAATAATGACTTTGAAAACGTCGACAGCTTCACGTATTTAAACATCTATACCTAAAAAGATGATTTCAACTCAAGAACATGAAAAGCGATAGTCTAAATCCTCTAAAATGCAAACAAATGAGTGAGGATGAATAGGCCAAATAGAGCCCACAAGGCAGTGCAGGGCATGGTAAGCCAAAAATTATCTGGACAAGCAATTGAGGCTTTGAATCCATATACATAATGATCGAATGTAAATTACTGAATCTTACAGCAAACATCAAACAAGTTATTACAAATTACAATTTCATTCCCTCATAACTGATATTTAATGTCTTTAACAGGAAAATCATTTTTGAAAAAATAAGGATTTTCTTATACCTCACACTGGTTCAAAATTCCTAAAAGCTGGCCAAAAGTCGAAATCATTATGGGATTATTTGAGGTCGCTGATGACGAATCTAATATTAGATTTTTTTAGAAAGAAAATGGCTGATGATTTGCATACATATTCAACCAAATCCAACACTTATAACGAATCTGATATTAAATTTTAATAAAACAAAATGGCGGATTCGAAATGGCAAAAAACAACACTTAAACAATTTTTATATCTAATTTAAAAATTTATTTCAAAACTTTAACTTTGACAGAGTAGTGCGCAGTCGTAAATTGATCTATTATCTACATTAAAGTGGGTTTTAGATTCCTTTATCATGGAGTATAAGCTGTATAATAATATAATCTTTTTATTATTTTTGGCAAGCAACACACAGTAGCAATATGAGTTAAATTTTCCTATGTGCGCTTCTGAAAATATCGCGTCAAGCAAGAAAGGCAAAAAAAGGCACCTCAATTTTTTTATATGTATTAAAAAAGGTTTCAATCTTCTTAAATCCAAAAAATCTTGGTGGTATGACGTGGTATACATTATTTCTGGGCATTTTTGATAACAATTGCAGACTAATTTTGTGAAATTATTTGATTTTATGTTAATCGCAACCTTCAAAAAAGCATAAATAATTGCAGGTTTTGAATGAAAAGGTTCGATAGTATTTTCTTTTACTTAAAGATTCCATGTTCAAACTTTAAAATCGGTTCAGTTTTACAGAAACCACTCAATTTTTACAGTGAACACTAAATTTTTACTTTTAACTCACAGAATTTTGCGTCTGAGTAGCGTACTTTTGGAGAGCATTCTAGGAATACCTGGATCTTTCTTTCAAATTTTTTTAGGTCTATGAATATCTGTTAGACAATACGGTTCATAAAAAGTTAATTTAAAAAAACTTGTTTTTTTCGACTTTTGGCCAGCTTTTAAGGATTTTGAACCAGTGTGTGCCTGGTAAAGTTTAACTGCTTCAAACTTTTTTGGAAGAGTTGAGCATTCATTTTTAAATATTTGGAGCACTCCAAGGGCTTGCTGGGAATGTGTTCTTAATCAGCGACACCCTTTGAATCTGGTGATCATCTGGTTGTCTTGTGGATATCGAGATGATGCACAAACATCTGAAAGAGTGGGCATGGCGCCTCCCGAACACTAATAGAACAAAAATGAACAGAAAAAAACATCACAAGAAATTCGTTTTAATGTTGAGTACAATATGATTAATGATCAGACATCAGCAACAACAACAACAACAACCCTCAACGAAACAATAGATACCTACCTAGCAACTTGTTGTGTTTCTATGTATACATCGTATATATACGTATGCAATGTTGCGAGAATTATGCAATTTGTTGGGTTAAGTACTCAAAAGCGTGCAAAAATTACGTTTTGTTTTTTTAATTTTCAATAGTCATTAGAATGACAAAGCAGCAGCAGCAGCAGTGACTGTAACATCAAGCTAATAGCAACAAAAACAAAAGCAACAAAAATTAAAAAAAAGAGCAGCCCCATTTGATGTTGATGATGATTAATTTAGAAAAAATTAATGCAAAATAATACCCCAACGGGAAACGGAAGCGCATTGAAACGACTTCAGTTTCGCTTCTAGGGAAGCAAGAAGCTGCTTCCAGTGCTGTTCTCACTGCTTATCTTTTTTAACACAGCATGTCCTAGCGGAGATGCACATCTTCAGAAGCACATGAAAAACGCTTCAAATACGCTTCCGTGAAAACACATATTTGAAATCTTATGAAATAAGCTTCCGTGGAAGTTTTTAAAAATTTTAAGTTCTATTTCACAAAAATTACTTTTTTTCTGTAACTTTTGGAAGTTTTATTAATAGGCGAGGAGCCGGCAATACTAAAATGCCGTCATCGCGGATTCTGAAATTTTTAATGCAGAATGGTAGTTTACACTAAGACGAATAAGAAAAGCTTGGTCAGCATGGTTGTAGCCTGGCAGAAATATTTTTAAATGATTTTTGAGTTATTAAATTTTCAGAATGTTTTGCCGTCATCGCGGATTTTGATCAATCTTAATATTAATCGATGGTAAATTTCATAACCATTCAGAAAAAATCCGACCGACCAAATTTTGTTTGCCGAAAATGACCGGCAGACCTATTTTAATGGTGCGACAGTGGGCACTTCCGGCAGTTTCTAAGCTCGCATACCAAGATATTTTTAAATTTGACATTATAACACGTAAATTAAAAAAAAAAAAAAAACAAATTTCGGTGATAACAGAGAAATTGTACCTACCATTAAAATAGGTCTGCCGGTCATTTTCGGCAAAAAAAAATTTGGTCGGCCGGATTTTTTCTGAATGGTTATGAAATTTACCATCGATTAATATTAAGATTGATCAAAATCCGCGATGGCGGCAAAACATTCCGAAAATTTAATAACTCAAAAATCGTTTAAAAATATTTCTGCCAGGCTACAACCATGCTGACCAAGCTTTTCTTATTCGTCTTAGTGTAAACTACCATTCTGCATTAAAAATTTCAGAATCCGCGATGACGGCATTTTAGTATTGCCGGCTCCCGGACTATAACTTTTATAAGCAATAAAAAAAAAGTAGAATTTGAAAAATTTAGTATGCTACCAGAGATGTGCTTCTATTGCGCTCTTTTTGGAAGGAGCTACATTTCTTCCCGTTGGGACACTACGAAATTGTTGTTGCAGTGTTTTTTTTTTTTTTTTTGTTGCTAAGTAATAACATATTTTTTAATCGTTCTTTCTCTTTCTTTCACTGCTAACCTTGGCAATGGTGCATGAATAGAAACCGCGCACCGCTTATGAAACGTCAAATGAAACAACAACAACAAAAATGACAATATATGGGCAGAGCAACAACAACAACAACAGCAATTAAAATGATGCACACAAAAGCTACAACAACAACAACAAATGTTAATACTAAAAACAACAACAGCAGCAACAGATTAAGTTTTAAAGTTATCATGCCGGCAGTTAACAATCAGTTGCGCTATGGCAGCACTGTTGTTGTTTTTATGGTAAATGAAAAATTCATACGCCATTCTCAGCGTTATTTAATTGAATTGCAACAACAACAACAACAACAACAACTTTTAATCGCATTAATTAGTTCTTGAGAAGATTAAATTTTTTCAAATGATTTCCTCTTCAATTTCTGTTGATTTATGCAATTGAATTCGATTCATTTGATAGCAACAAAAAAAAAACAAGGTGTACTTCTACACGTGCATGGGTCAGCCGATTCCATTTTTCAGCCAAGAGGTCTCCACGCTTTCCAGTTTCAGCCGGAAGCAAAAGTGTCAACATACATACTGCTATAACGCCTGTTCTAATTGCATGAACAGAAAGAATTTTAAACCAAACGAAAACTTAATTTTCCCGCCTTTTAGATATTTAAAATATTTTACCTAACTTAGCACCATAAAAAAACAATGTTATTTTTTTACGTATTATATTATTTTTACGTTCTATATGGAAATTTCAGAACAATTTTCAAACATAAATTTATCAATTTTTTTTTCACACTGTTCAGAAAACTGCAAAGAAAAACTCCTTAAACTAGAAATGTTTTTCCCAGTGTCATATGACATACGTTCGAATGTTATATACAGTGCTGTGCATAACATTTGCAACCAAAAACACTTGAAACTGTATCATCAATTTTCGGCCACTAAAACAGAATCAAATAAAAAACTTGGTATGAGGTTTTATGTCACTTGTATTGTTGTTTATAAAACAAAAATAAAAAGTCCATACATCACTAATACAAAACTAAAACTTAAGTGCAATATAAAAATGTATCGGTATTGGCTGTGCAAAACATTTGCAACTATTAATCTAAATTAAAAATTAATAACTAAAAAAATCAATATTTAATGGAATAGCCCCTGTTTTTTATAACAGCAGTGCATCTTTTTGTATGAAGCAATACACGCCAAGTGTACCAGCTCAAAATTTTTTTTTTTTCGATTTCACTCAAATTTGGCAATATGTTAGATACGGTGTGCAAGAACGACAATCCGGGAGAATTTGGTCCTAGTACCATTTGTTGTTAAAATAAATGGTGTTGAAGTTGACGTTTTTAGTCATTTTCATAAAAAGGGTATTTTTTCAAAAATTTAAGCTTACACTAAAGTTTGTAAATTGATAAATCTAAGTTACTGGTCCCATTCACTTTGAAGTGTTCTTTTTATAAAAAAAATATTTCTTAGTGAAAAAAATTTTTTTTCACCAACATTTTTTACACTTAAAAATACTTTTGAATTTTTTTTTAAAAAATCCCCCATAGATTTTTTAAAAGTACTTTAAATTAAAGTATAATTTATGAGCTTTAAAATGATGTATGATTCAAGCTGGGATTCGGACGCTACATGGGAGTTTTTAGCATTTGAACGCCCCCGGAAGGTAAAAATCTTCTTTTACTAAAGAGGAAGGCATCTTACGAAAAAGGTGTACTAGACATAAAATGCTTAGAAAGATTTATCAATTTACAAACTTTAGCGTAAGCTTTAAATTTTTGAATAAACACACTTTTCATGAAAATGACTAAAAACGCCGACTTCAACACCCTGTATTTTAACAACAAATGGCACTAGGACCAAATTCTCCCGGATTGTTGTTCTTGCACACCGGATCTACCATATTGTCAAATTTGAGCGAAATCGGAAAAAAAAAAATTTGAGCTGGTACATATGGATTGCTTCATATGCAACATTGTTAGTCATATGGTGACCAAAACATACATATCTGCACCAAAGCACCAAAATCACTAAAAAAACTCCAATAAAATACAATCAGTGTTAGTCGTCAACAAAAAAAAAAAAAAAATAACAACATAATTCCAGCAGCAGTTGCTGCTCATCGAACGACAAAACTTTAACCCAATCAGGGTCAGCCAGGAGCGTGCATTAAAAAAAAAAAAGATGCAGTGGCAAATATTTCAAGAAATTTAAACTAATAAAAAATGAAACAACAATTTGTCAAGAAAAAAAAATCGCAAAAACATAAAATTCCAAAAAAAAGAAAAAGGTAACAAAATTAATGCCAGATATGAATACAAAAATAAAAAACGAGACGAAAAATCGAAGATGAGACAATCAAAAAACCAAAATCCAAAAAACCAGACAAAAGCAACACCCTCGGCAGCATTGGAGTTAAAATGGTAGGTATATTAATAAAACCAACATATCGGAAAAAAAAAACAAAAAGATTAAATCGTAAAAAAAATGGAAGTCAAAAAACGAAAAAATTAATATAAATCGCAGCATTTAACACTCGATCAACTCAACAAGCCACACCCTGCCAAACTACTGCTCTTGCTATACCCCATATAATCTTTTCGATTTTTAACGCGAGAAATTTCCGCCAAAAAAAAAATACTCTTCATTTCAATAATTCTTGTAACTTGTAACTTTTAACCTTGGTATCGGAGAGAACACAACTATTACTGCTAGTTCTTTACAACGTCATTAATAATGATTGCGTATATATTGAGATACAAAGCTAAAATTGTATCACTGTGTAGGATTTTCTATAATTGACAAGACTTTGTAAATCTCCTCCTGTAAAAAGATCCTATATAATGAATTAGATCTTCTGTGATAAACTTGGTTTCACTCATGTGATGCTCACTCTCTTGAAGGTGATCAGCCACATATGTCCGAACAGACATTTTTTAGCGAAGTGACCCATTTCTGGCTTATTTGGCCACATCGATAAGCAAATTTGTCATATTTGGTAATGTTTGAAGAAAGCTTTATGAAACTTTCTTAGTTCTAATTTGAATGTATGTAGCTAAACTTGGTCTGAATTCAATTTCTCAATACTCTAATTAAGACTATTACCTATGGAGCATTTAGCAAACGTTAGACAGTAATGAATTATACCATCTAAAAGTCAAGTTTGACATTGTTTTTTAATTCAAAATAAGCAGGACGCAAAAATGTTGGTCTTTTCTGAAATCACCAATATCAAGATTAAATTTAGGCAGTTCAATATGGCTTAATACTTATATGTATTTTACCGCATTCCATAAAAACTGTTCTTATTAAAGAAAACAAATGTCCCAACCTTATGAAAAATGAACACTGTGTTTTTCGTCAACATCCAAAGATTTATTTAATCGATAAGAATTAATTTGCAGTAAATAAATTGAACAAATTAATAAATTAAATGAATACCAAAAAAAAATTTTTTTTTTTTTATAAGGAAAAAAAAATAACTGTCATTTTGTAGATACATCCATTAACCTGTTGCCGGTGTCATTAATTTAAATGCGTAGGCATCTGCGATAAAACTTCACTGTCTTGCTTTGTTATCTGGGAGATATTTTCACGATATGCATGAATTTGAAACGCTTTGATTTATTTAGATTGAAAATACAAATGTTTGAATTTTTTTGAATATTTTACATACCAACCCACAGAAACATATATACGTGTACATTCATAAAAACTGTAAAACTACCCAAGGGGAAAAAAAGTGCTTCAAAAATCCTTCTGAAGTGCTTCCTTTTCACCAATAAGCGCTTCCGCTCCGTAAGAACAATACTTTCTTTTTAACATTGCATGTCATAGGATGTAAGTGAGCAAAAGCTTACCGTAGCCTTACCAAAAAAGAGTTTTTAAAGCGCTTATTTGTAATGCTGCGGTAAGCGTTTTTTCAATAAAATTAAAAAAAAAAAACTGGCCGCACCAGGATTTGAATCCACGACCGTTCGCGTGCTAGATATTTTTTCTAACATTTACCAACTCTTAAGACCGCTACACCAATGCCCGGTGATATGAAGAGGTATTAAATTTGTATATTAAGCAAATGTTGTCCAACCAGAATTTGACATATAAATGCTCCTGCAGCATTACATAGAATCATTGTGCAATCAGTTTCAATTCAAGTAAGCAAAAGTAAATAAAAAAGAGAAAGGAAAATAGAAAAGTGAAATAAAAAAAGGTTGAATAAAAAATATTTTAATAAAAAAAAAATAACAAAAACAAATAAAGAAACGGAAAAAAAATCACCCGGGCTGGGTTCGAACTCACGTTGTTCTTACTGCAGCCTTATATGGAGTCAATGTGTAATCAATTTCTGATGTATATCAGTTATCGACTCATAAATTATTGCACCTATCGCTAAATATTGTACTGCGCTATATTCTGTAATTTGGCAGGTCTTGTTCTTTTTCTGATCTCGCTGTGCATTGTAATTTATATTTTAATAAACCTTTGAATTATTAATTGGCGCTCTTCTTACTTTCGTAAGTATTCATATACAGCAGCAACTGTAACAATTTCAATTCAGTTACACAAAAGGAAATTAATAAGAGAAAAGAAAATAGAAAAGTGAAATAAAAGATGTTGAATAAAAAATATTTTAATAAAAAAAAAAAATAAAGCTAAAAAAAGTAAAAAAAAGTAAAAAAAAAAAAACCTCCCAGGCTGGGTTCGAACTCACGTTGTTATTACTGCAGCCTTATAAAAAATCATTGTGATAGTGCTTCTAAATTTCTATGGGGACAAGCACTTTTGAAGTGCTTGGATCAGAAGCGCTAGAAATTTTTCCTCTTGGGTATAACAAAAACATATACATTTGAAATATTTAATTTATTACCAGCTCCTACAATTTGTTTGTTGTATTTGTTTGTTGTTAATGTTATTTTTAATTTATAATTTATTTTACCCAAAAGTTCAATAACCGCAAATGCATTTCAAATTGTAACACACACACACACACATGCTAGCCTGTACAGGTTTTTTAACATTGAATGTATTTTTTTTTTAAATTCATTTATTATTTTAAATCTACAATTAGGGCATTTAATTAAATAAATATTTAAAATAAATACTTATTAATAGGAATAGGTTATCGAACTACAAAAAGTGGTAATGTGTAGAAGAGATAGGAATGGGGTTAATTTTTAAGACTCGGCCCAGTACGAACACGAATTTAGAAATTGAGATAATGCTCGGACCCACACGAGTAATTTTTTATTTTTTTTTTTTCAAAGTTTGCCGGATTTTTTCTTTAGTATGTAGCTATAAAATTACACATGCAAATCTTTTTTCATGATTTCATTTTATTTGATATATCTTTTGGTAAAGAAATGTGTAACATTTTCATTTAGCTAAAGGCAAATTAATATGGTGCGAGTATGCCAAATGTCATGAGCTGCACAGTGTACTGTTTCATTCCATCTAGACGTGAAAATTCAAAATTCAGGTTTTTTAGCAGAACTGTCCAATGACCTCACGAAACAGAGTGAAGTGATTTCTCTGCACTTCCAGTAGCTATTATTACAAAACTTTGTGCGTTCACCAAATGCCTTACAAACATTGGGGGAATTTAAACAAAGGGGTGTTGCAACCCCATACAAAAAAACGCATCAATTGCTATATATTTGCACCTGTAGCATTTATTGCTACAACACTTAATATTGAGAAGTTGTATTTTATTTACAAAATATCATACGAAAAGACAAGGAGCTAAAATATGAGGGACTTGCACCCCTACACAAAAATTCTTAAAATACTCTATTTATGTACTTCTATCATTATAAAATTTAGCACATGGATTGGTACGTCATATCATGGCCAATATGGTAAAAATTAAAAGAGGAGGCGCTGCAGCCCACACACAAAAAAAAGTTGCAATATTTTATCTTTGTACCTAGTATAGCTATTATTATAAAATCTGGTACAATTTTCATAGTATGACGAAAATTTTTTGAGAGAAAGTGCAAGGATTTAAACCTCACATGCAGTGGCGGATCCAAGGGGGGCGCGATGGGGCCGATCGCCCCCTCTCAAGCCAAGTGATTACATTTTTAATTATATGCAAAGATTTTAAAAACATTCTGTTATTATCTAGGACGGTAGTCAATCGGCACCCCCTCTTGACAATGCTGGATCCGCCACTGCTCACATGTCATAAAAAAAACTATATAAAAACTTTCTATCTCTAACCTGTGCGGAACGGTGCTCATAGCTTTTTAGTGCAATAAGATGCAACAAAAATATAAATTCCGAAAGCAGAAAAATTCCAATTCTGTCTTAATTGCTTGTGGCAAGACTATGTAAGATATATATAAGCAACATATATTTTTAGAAAGCTTGTACATAGAGTCAATTTTGATTTTTTTTTTTTTTTTTTTTTTTTTTTTGATTTTACCCCATCGAAAATTTACTATAAAACTTACTGAAGTTAAAACGCGTGCCGGAACTAAAAATTTTTTAATTTTTATTTTATTCAAAATATCAACTTTAAAATGCAAGTAAATGTAGAGTAGAACGGGGCAATGTCGTGCACTCAACTTTGACATGCTCGTAAAGCCGTACATCTCAAGCGAATGCGACGAGTAAGAATCCGATCGAAAGATAACTTCATTGGTAACATCCATGTGTAACAAAATTTGTGTAGCGAGAAATTGTGTTTGTGTAAGTGAAGAATAAAAAAATGTGCACGACATTACCCCCCTCAAAATTTGTGGGGTAATGTCGTGCATTGTTTTCCGAGTATAGTAAAGGTACCAAAATGTGTAAGAAATGATAGGTAGTGGTTCTATTAGTGGAGATTTAGCATTATCATGTATTTATTCATTATTATACAAGTGTGAAGTACATAATATGTTGTGTAGAGTAGAACGGGGCAATATCGTGCACTCAACTTTGACATGCTCGTACAGCCGTTCATCTCAAGCGAATGCAACGAGTAAGCATCCGATCGAAAGATAATTTCATTGGTTACATCCATGTGTAACAACATTTGTGTAACGAGAAATTGTGTTTGTGTAAGTGAATGTGCACGACATTACCCCAATGGTCGTTTTAAAGGTCAACTTCGATAACTCGGTGAAGCCCAAAATTTTTTTCAAAAACCAAATACTTCTTTTCTTTGGCAGGATATTTCGTTTCAGAAAGCACTTACCTGGTATATTTTCCCGGAAGGAATATTATTTTTCTGACCCGATAAAAAACACTTTTATCGTCCCGAAAGCGTGCGTTTTGAAAAAAAGGTTACTCTGTAGAGACGAACTGGTGAAAATTGCTAGTATTATGTGCATAAGCTCAGTAGGTCAGCAGGTTCCCACCTTACGAACAGTTTGTAAATCATTCAATTCTTTGGGCTAAAACAGCCAGTGCACGACATTACCCCCTGCATGACATTACTCCGTTCTACTCTACTAAATGTTAGCCAAAGAACATAAAAATAAATTTTTGAAATTCAGATTTTGAATTTGTCACATTGAGTACCCTAATTCAAGACACTGTGCGTTGTTTCAAATTCCATATTGCAAATAGTGTCATAGCCATTATCATATTACGCCAATTCAATTTACTGCGAACTATATGGTTTTACTGACTCAAGTAAGATGGAATTCCTCGTTAATTTTCATGGTTTATACTTTATTTTTTACGTTTGTTCTTTTGCTGCGCTTCATTTAATTTGTTAGCTGTTACTGAGTTGAGTATGATTTTTTGAACCTTTCAGTGGTCATTGGAGCACGTACAAACATTTCATTGGATTCAGGGTACGTGCAAGGTAGTCAGCAACAACATCAACAAAAGTGTAATCATCTCTACAACATAAACTGAAATTTAAAAAAAAAATACTTTACTTTAATCCATTGTCATTTTATTGTAATTGTTGTTATTGATTCAAATCACTTAAATTTAAAAAAAAAAATAACAGGTCATTCAATAAGTCCGTAGGATAAGTAAGAAAAAAACCAAATTTTGACAAAACTCGATTTTATTATTCAACATAGTTGTGTGAGGAGGAAAGTTGGCGGAGCCGAGTTTTCCTCCCACAAATCATTAAACATAGGAAATGTAATCTATTTTTATTATTATTAATTCAAATAAGGATTTATTATCGTAAATAAGTACTTAGCTAAAAAAAATGGCATAGAATTAGTTTTAGGTAAGATCCCCACCACATCACTAAAAGTGATTAAATGGCAACACCGCACAACATCTGTTTCTGACACACAGCTGTCGGTCGAATTGTTCATTTTCAAACAATGTTAGCATAAACTTAGACACCCAGCAGTGGATCGATCAGTCTTTGCGTGGCCGGCGACCGGTGAACACCAGCAGCAGCATCAGTAAGCAGTGGAAGGAGAATAATAGAAATATAAAAGAAAACCGGTAAGCAGCAAGGGAACTATATATTTAAAGTTGTGGCATGAGTAGTAGTTGTGGTGTAGTAGCATAGTGACGTAGTAGTGGACTGACGTAGAGGTTGCGTTTAAAGTAATATTGTTGTGTAGGGGTGACGTAGCCCGATACGAAATCACGGCCATCAGCCACGTGGTCACGACAGTAGCCATTTCATTAAGCACGAGCGAGACAACAAACCACTACTACACTAAACTAGGCCACGGCTAGCGGCGACGAGAGAGCGACGCATAGGAACGAAAAGTGGTGGGGGAATAGAGAGACGTGCTTTAGCACTTATATTATTACATATGTATTAAGAGAACCCGAATAAAGTAATGAAATTGAAATAAATAGATAAAACTCCAACCCGTGACTTTGAATTTAACCAAGAGGCCGTCGTTTTCTTTACAAATTTCTGTAGCCCAACCTCTGGACACCGGCGAGCAAAACCGCTGGCTGAAAGGTTCGTTACAGTTGCCTTCGAGGGCGATGCAACGAGTATAGCGATTTTCCAACTTTTCCATTCCACTTTTAAAGTACGATTACTTTTTCACGTCAAAATAGGCCTCAGCTGACTGTCTTCTGGACTCTGGTGTGTGATAGTGAAGCCATGTTTCATCCATTGTCACATATCGACGATAGAATTCGATTTTATTGCGGTTTAATGGCGCCAATCACTCCTCTGAAGCTTCAATTCGTTGTCGACTGTGAGCTCACGCGGCACCCACTTTGCACAGAGCTTTCGCATACCCAAACGGTCGTGTAAAATGGAAAAAAACACTACCATCTGATATCTTCACAATGTCAGCTAGATTGTGCAACTTCAATTTGCATTCGTTTATAACCAATTTGTGGATTTTTTTATGTTTTCTGGATTAACAGTCTCATATGGGCGTCCACTGTTCTCTGCATCATTTGTGCTGATATGACCACGTTTAAATTCAGCAATCCACTTTTCTACCAACTGTCTCGATGGAGCAGCATTCGGATAATTTTTATCAAGGCGTTTTTGGGTATCCACCAGACATGGGGGCAATGCACTAAATTTTTTAGTTCATTGAGCTTTTCACTAATATTTAATGAATACTTTGATAGTGAAACTTTTTCCACTACCACTAAATCTAATTAGAGATAGTGAAAATTTTCTCCATTAAATTTAGTGATAGTGGAAATTTTATCACTATGAAAAAATTCATTTGATGGTAATGAAAAATTTTTCACTATCTAACAATTCATTAAATGATAGTGGAAAGTTTTTCACTATCATTAAAATTTAATGAAAATATTCAATAAAAATTGCACTAAATTTAGTGATAATGAAAATTTGTTTCATTGAATTTAATGAAACATTAGTGGAAATTTTCATTAAAGTTTCATTAAATTCAATGAAACAAAATTTTTCTATCACTAAATTTAATGAAGCTTCTAATGAAACTTCTAAAGAAAATTTTCATTAAAGTTTCATTAAATTCAATGAAACAAAATTTTACTATCACTAAATTTAATGAAGCTTTTAATGAAACTTTTAATAGAATTTTTCATTAAAATCCAAGCTGTTCGTTTACTCCAAGGTTTTGAAAGTTTTTAGCCGAAAAGCTCTCGTTTAAGCATTAAACGTACATGAATGAGAGCTTTTCGGGTAAAAACTTGCAAAATCTTCGAATAAATGAACAGACTGATTAAATTAAATTTATTGAAAGTTAGAATGAGTGGGAATAGTATCAGCTTGAAGGAGATTCATTAAAGTCAAATGCAAACACGACTTTTAGTTTTTGAAGTTCTTCAGACCCAAATAATTTCTGCCCTTTGTCAACTGAATGCTTAAAACAGCTTTCGTAAGCTTTTTTAAGTAATAGTAGGATTAATGTTCACGCAATCGTCTCGTACAAGATCTCGAAGGAAAAATTTAAAGATATCAAAATATTTTGACCTAGCACGGCACATTTTGTCTTAATTGAATTGAAATTTCCAATAAAAAAATCACTGAAGTTATTGAAAGTGAACATTTATTCATTGAATTTAATGAAACATTAATGAAGATTTTCATTAAAGTTTCATTAAATTTAGTGATAGTGAAAATTTGTTTCATTGGATTTAATGAAACATTAATGAAAATTTCCATTAAAGTTTCATTAAATTTAATGAAAGTGAAAATGTTTCATTAAATTTATTGCAACATTTATTGAAAATTTTCATTAAAGTTTCATTAAATTCTATGGAACAAATTTTCACTTTCAATAGATTTAGTGATAATGGAAAATTTGCCATTACCACTAAATCAATTTTTTGATAGTGAATGAATTTTCACTATCACTAAATTTAGTGGAAATATTATTTAAAACTTTTAACTAAATTTAGTGATAATGAAAATCTTTTTCATTACCACTTAATGAATTTTTTGATAGTGAAGGATTTTGCACTAACACTAAATAAATTCCTTGATAGTGAATATTTTTTCATTAGCACTAAGTTTAGTGAAAAATAAAATCTAATGCAAAACCCCCAAGTCTGGTATCCACTGTGTTTTTTTTTTTTTTTTTTTCATGAAAAAGCGATGCTTGATCAATACTCGAAATTCACTTTTTTCCATTTTTTTTTTTTTTTCACTAACAATAGTTGCTTCACACAAAATGCTATAACTCACGAATCAATAGTCAGATTGCTGTCAAATTTATACACTTGTCGTTTGAAGGTTAGTACTAAATAAAAATCATATGGAAAAATTTCTAGTAACGTCACCTATGTGACTTATTGAATAACCTGTTACTATAGATACTGTAAGATCATTCGAAAATTCTGAATTTTCTAAAACAGTAGGTAAAATTTATTTTATCGGGAAGTTGTCACTACATTGTCCTGAAACACTAGTGAAATTTACTAGAAGTAAAGTAATTCCAACTATTTTTTTTTCTCCGTGCACCTTCGTGAAATCTTTAAGGTCTTCAGACCCTTTCAGTTCAGTTCCATTACTGATATGTCAGTTACAACAACAAAATAAAAAGAATAAAAGAAAGAATATAAAGTTCAGTTACTTTTCGAATGTGATTCAGCCAAAAAGAAGCTCGAGCTCTGCAAATAAAGCATTAACAACAACAATGGAATTACTTAAAAACTACAAGTTCTCACTCCACAATCGTGCTAAATTTTAAGCACTTATTTTGTGACTTTGCTTGCAATTATTTTGAAAGTATAATTATACTACGACAATGCAAACAACAACAGCGATTACACCAACATTAAAAACTAAATTTGTACCGAAAAACCACCATACTGAAACTAAAATATTAAACATTCTAAAAGCAAAACAATTTAAAATCCACAACATTTTCAATTTTAAGCATAAAAATTTTACCAAATGACGTCATACCCCAAAGGAACTTTGAAAGTTTTGTGTAAATTAATGACTTGGAGGGAATTGATATCATCTCTCTAAAAATTAGTGATGAGAAAAATTAGTCTTGGTCTTGGTAATTTTGCAAGATCAAGACCAAGACCAATACGCTGATATCATTGCAAGACCATAGCACAATGATCATCAAGACCAAGACTGCTTTTTAGTCTTACGAATTTAGAGTTAATAGGTGTGTCACGCCCCTTCCAAACATAAAATCATATCTCAATTCGAAACTTGGTATCTTAAAAACTTAACAAGGTTTGGAAATTTTGAATACTCAGCAATCTTTAGAAATTTTTTTAAGACCCAGACTGAGACCAAGATCAATACTAAGGCCAAGACTCAATATCAAAACCAAAATCAAAAACCACGACCAATGTGCAAGAACAAGACCAAGACCAATACTGCTATAGTTTTGATCTTGGTCTTTGTTTGCTCATCACTACTAAAACTGGAAATACATTGCTCAAACGTGTAGTCTCTGCTCTTGGAAGTAAGCAATACTACAAAAGTCAAAAATCCGAGTCACCAATGAAATATCACACGCTTACTTTAGAGCTAAAAATAAAAACCCCAACAGAACCAAATTTTTCAGCTACGTATTCTCTACCAGAATCTTGCTGACTCAAAGTAATGGACTTCAACCACAATAGTTGACAAAAAAGTGAAAGCAGGGCAGTATATCTGCTGAAATAAATCGATTTCTTGCATACCATCATTGTCGTTATGATACTTAGTCTCGACTGCATGTACATAGACCAAAGTGTTCCCGAAACTCAGTTTTTTTCTTTGTAAAATTTCTGCGACTAAAGAATTTACAATTCCTATCGTCAAATTCTGTGTCGCCTTATGCATAAGTATATAATCATATGTCTCAGTTTTTCCGATTATGTTTACATTTTCTCAAAATATCCAGCTCAATGAAATATGTAACTTACCAAATTTCCTATTACCCAGCTGTTTACCTGTAGTATATGCCATGCCTGCCGTCCAGCGTCCAAAGTATTCATTTAGCCATATTTCTTGCTGGCTAACATACTGTTAAACGGTATTATTGTCAAACTTTGGTAGCTTATAAGCCATGAATATCAAAATGAAAGACTTCATGGGAGTGCTTCAAAAAACCTCTAAAAAAAATAACATATACATATTTACAAAAAAAAAAGTGTGCCACAACATGAGAGCTAAAAAAGTAATTCTGAGATACCTTCAACGTCTCTGTATGATATTCAATTAAGAGCACTTGATACGTAAAACTCCTTAAATGGCGCATACTGGTAAGTTTTAACCTAAGCATTTCGAGTGTAGATCATCCTTGTTATGCTGACAGTAATGAAATTATGTCAATAATTGAAGCAACCAAGCTCTGCAATGTAATTTTTCACTTTTATTTTCATTTTAAATTGTCGGTCTCACTAAAATGTTGCTGCCACGCGCTGCGAGTGGATGCAGAAAAAGGCCCACTTTTGTGCAATTCATTATCGTTTAAGCATGCGTATTGCGTAAATGCAGCCAGAACAGCAGCTGCAACAAGTGTTATATGGGTCACTATGCAACTCATTTACGACTTGTGTTTATTTGCTTACGCATTGCGCAATCAGTAGTGAAGTGTCAGTTCTGTCAGCTGGTGAGTCAGTCATTCTGTCATGATTCTTACATATTTGTTTCACTGGTCGCACCTTTATCACCGCCATCATCAACATTGTGTTGTTAATTGGCGTAGTTTTTGTGATTTTTAAAAAATCCGCGCGACAACGTGTTGTGACGATGATAAATATAACGTGAAATATGCAATATATGTATGTTTCATGAGACTATTTTTTTGATTTTTTCATATTCAATAATTCCTTAAAATCGTTCAATGTTTGCATAAGAAAAAGTGCTTAAGCGGTGTTGACTTCTTTTAACTTGAGCGTTTTGAATACATTAACGGTCTAAGTGATGCGATTTGGATATAAACCATAGCTACAACAATAGTTCCATAAGACGTCAACCCAATCTGACCATCTAGGGGAGATATCAAACTACAACAGTTTTGTTTGACTAATAACTCGCACCGCACATGTCTACAACCAGATCTCATGTGCTCTGGTCAGACCCCGCATGTAGAACATGTACGCAATTTAAGTGTTAATTCGATTTGGATTAGGGAATAACCTTTCTTTTTTTTTGTACCTAAATTTTTCATTTATTAATGAAACTACATATTTCAAATAGGTACATAAAAGTTAAGCAACTTCTCCGCCATTGAGAAAATTGCAAAAAAAATTGGGTTAATCGATATTGGTTCAAAAATTATTAACAATATAGTGACGCCGGTGCAAGTCTACTTCCAGTAGTAGAGAAAAATAAGGCATTTTACAAAAAAAAGTGTATATGGCATAAAATGTTAAGAACTGTCCAAAGAATACAAGTACATTTTTTCACAATTTTCTGAGATATTTCCTAATTTGCAATTTTAAAAATTGGTCCGAAATAAAAAATGAATAACGTTCCAAAAATTTCTTAGACGATCCTTAGCATTTTGTGCATTAAACACTTTTTTCATAAGATGTCTTATTTTTCTCTACAATTGAAAAAAGAATCACTCGGCTTCACTACATAGTTAATGATTTTTGAACGAATTGATTGATTTTTATATAAAATTAATTTTAATTTTTTTAATAAATGAAAAATGATGGATCAAATAAAAAAAATTCCTTTTTTCTATACTCTGCGCTTATTATCTTAGAGGTGCCACGCCATCTTGTCTAAATTTACCCAGTTTTTTCTCAGAGTTTGAATTTATAGTTCTTAGCATTTGAGTGAAATTTGGTTGGATTATCTCAAAAAATGTTTTAAGTATAGCATTTTGAACCTTCTGCTTATATGTGAGGTGCCACGCCCTCTTGTCCGAATTCTCCTGGTTTTTGTTTAGAGATTGCGCTTACAATTCGTAGTATTAATGTGTATTTTGGTTGCATTATCGTGAAAAAAATCAAAAAGTTGCATTTTGAAGATATTTTTTGTATGCGCGGTAGGCGTGCCCGTTGACTGATTCCGCTCATTTTCAATCCCCCGAATTAACTTTGACGCGGAAGGCTATGCACCAAATTTCATTGAATTATCTTGCTTAGTTTTCTCAAAAAGTGTATTTCCACACACAGCCAGCCAGCCACCCAGCCAGCCAACCAGACAGACGGACATGGCTATATCGACTCAGGAGGTGTCGCTGATCAAGAATATGTATACTTTTCTATATCTGCCACGCCTCCTTCTCTGCGTTACAAACGGCAGGACAAAGTGAATATACCCTGGGTGTAGGGTATAAAAATGTTTACTAAATCTTTACTAGTTTTTTACGTTTAATTTCTAAAGTTGATGACTTCCATTCCATTTCCTAATACAACAAGTGTTTAAAGAACTGTCTTTTATTGTGATAAATGGTACTTTTAATATTTTAAACATTAAATCATGTTCATTTTGACAGATTTACGATGGTTTTTGTCACTTTTCTTTTGACTATTTCTAGCAATAGTCATTTCGAATATTATATCATTTCGAATAGATCGTTTAGTTGTTTATCAAATTAAACATTTGTTTTTTGTTGCCTTTGCATTTTGAAATGCACTAAACGGGTATTTATTTTTAAGACATAAATCCAATTTGTTCAAACTATAATGGCAACATCATAATTTACTTGTTAAAGAATTAATCATTATTCTTTGTTTTCTTTTGTTAACTAAATGTTAATTAATGATAAATTACCTTATAGCTAATTTTAAATGCCACAGCAAGATAGTGACCCGTATGGAAACAATCGGTTAAGCAATTACATAACGATATAAATTTTATTTTTTCGATTTTCTTGGCGTAAAATTTAATTTAAATTACGCGCAAAAAGCCTTTTCATTGACTGGAATATTTGCGGTCAAAATTCAAAAAGCAGTAAAAAACTTGGCATCCAATGAAATTTATTTTACCTATGAATTTCTAAAATCAGTGTGTTTGAATTTAAGTCTTATGACGAAATATTACTTTTTCCTGTGATCTCAAAAATTACGAAAACTAGATATTTTTCCTATTTTAGGTAAAGATTAATAAATTAAATTAAATTCAATATAACTAGCAATTCTATTGATGGATTTGAAATCAGCATTCATAAATTCAACGAAAGTTTTCATACTTGTTTTGATATTTCTATGGCGACAAATTAAACAAAGTAAAAATGATTTTAAGGCATAAGGCTTCGCAGTCGATTTCGAGTAATCATGACCTTCTGAATACAAAAATAATATCAGATTCACCGAATTAACTCTAGTTCTCCAGATATCCTTTTTTCAGAGCGTAAAAATAGCTGTTTTGAGGCATATTTGCAGTAGTATAAAACCCACAGAGGACAGTTTAATAAGATTTTGTAAAAGAAATTGAATAGTTGCAAACATTTTTATTAAGCCCTACCTTTTAATTCTTCCGATTAGATCATTACTTTTCGAGTAATCAACTCCATACGCAAGATTAATTATTTTTTTGCGGCTTTAGTTTTTATAACCTACACCCAGGGTATATTCACTTTGTCCTTTCGTTTGTAACGCAGAGAAGGAGGCGTGGCAGATATAGAAAAGTATATATATTCTTGATCAGCGTCACCTCTTGAGTCGATATAGCCATGTCCGTCTGTCTGGCTGGATGAGTGGCTGGCTCGGGAATTGATAATAAACGAAATCGGTCAACGGACACGCCTACCGCCCATACAAAAAATATATTCAAAATGCAACGTTTTGAGTTTTTTTCACGATAATGCAACCAAAATGCACACAAATACTACGAAATGTAAGCGCAAGCTCTGAACAAAAACCAGGAGAATTCAGAAAAGAAGGCGTGGCACCTCCCATATAAGCAAAAACTTCAAAACACTATACTGAAAGCGTTTTTTGAGATAATCAAACTAAATTTCACTCAAATGCCAAGAACTATAAATTCAAACTCTGAGAAAAAACTGGGTGAATTTGGACAAGAGGGCGTGGCACCTCCCAGATAAGCAAAACTTTCAAAACACTGCTGTGTAGGGTATTTAATGTTTGGCCAGGCCAAAGTAACACCCTTACTAGTTTGAGTTAATGTAGATTCATTGAGGTTATTAAATACTTAGTGAATGGTTTGTTTATCTAGTTCAAACCTTTAATTACATTGTTTGCTGTGAGTATTATACTTCTTCAAATATGCTTCAAAATAGCTATTCTTATACTTTTAAGCATGGATATCTGGAAAACTACAGTCAATCCTGACAAATAAATGCTATCCTAGGTATCGCATGAACTTGGTGAATCTAAATTTACTCGCTAAGCTTAAGTTACAGACATAAAAAATGTTTCTGTCGCCCTGAGTTATTGAAGACATTTTCATATGTGAAGTTAAATAGCACTTCGTAAAAAAAATTGATTTTCAAAAAATTTGTTTTCATTGCTAGTGTAATAAAATTCAGGCTCTATATCTTCTCCGTTCACCTTAAAATTTCATATTTAATAATATTTTAGATGGCATCACATATCTAGAGGGAGTCCCGCAAAAACTAAGCACATTTTTTTTTCTCCGTACATGTTTCATTTTGGCCCCATGCTCCTCTTTGGAGTAAATTAACAATGCTTTCTATGATCTTTTTCATTAGAGTTGATAATTCAATCCAATGTTTTGTCACTATGCATAATGCTATGTAACAAAAATTATTAATTTTGAAATTTTTTGTAAAAAAAATTTATACGTAATCGACCAATTTCTCGAATAGTTTTCAAAAGTTTTCTTTATTCTAAATTAAGTTTTACTCCCTAATGGCAATTCTTGGGTTTTTTTTGGAAAAATACTCAGCACACGAATTTTCAAACAATGCGGACGGAATTCCTAAAAATTTGGTATCGTTTGATTAAGTTTTAACGTTGAAGAATATCTATTGGCTTCATTGTTTGTATAATTATGGAAAAAATGAGATTTTTTCAAAATCCCAATCCCTTTATGTCTTTGCCATCCAAAAGCTTTTTAAAAACAACCACAAACATAAAATGCTATGAACATACATATCCAAATGAGACTGTGCTTACACATTTTATTCCAGTGTGTTTGTTGAACCATTGTTGTCATTATTTACACAAATAATCAGCATCAGCCAGAAATCCGAAAAAATAAAAGAAATAAACAAAAGAAAATAAAAACCGCATTTTATTTTTATTACCAAAAAAAATTTTAAAATTTCATTTCAAGGTCGCGCAAGAATTTTGATGCGCGATACGCAGCAGCACCAGTCAAAATGTAGTACGGACCAAAAGATGCTACCGCTGCTGCTGATGATGATGACGGTGACGGTGATTGGTTAATTTTGGCAGTTATAACTGTTGCCAGAGAATTGAAACCAGAAAAATTCCTCAATTCAATTTATTATGGACTAATTCACGTTAATTTATGACTTCATAACTTCTCAAGAGTCTTTTACCAGCACTCTCAACTTGAAATTTATCGGTTTCTAGTAAGACAAACATTAAAGTGATATACCCATCCTGCTAATGGCCAAATTAAGTAGTATTCCAAGACCATTACAACGTCTTCCAAAGTCGATTTGTTGTACAAAAAAAGTCGTCTTCAGCACATCTCAAAATTTCCTAATTGTACCAAAACTATCCTATCTTATGGACAAGCTATCGCATTTCTAGTGCCGAATTTGGATTCAGCAGCGAAGAGTTCATTTGAAATTACTATTTTTGTTTTTGTTTTTAGTTTTTTTGGTTTTTTCGCTTCCCAGTGTGCCAGACGGTTCATATCTTCGCTTTTTTACCCGTTACGGATCCGTTACCAAAAAAAAAAACGCTTCGCTTTTTTTTTTGGGAATCTCTCCCGCCAAAGGATCAGTAACGGATCCGTTACGGATAAAAAAAAGCGGAGATTTGAACCGTCTGGCACACTGGGTTGATTTAAAAAATTTTTAGTTTTAAGTGATTTAAAAAAAAATATATTATATTTCTGTTTACCTCTGCTAAACGGAAAAGCTATACAAACTGTTACGGGATTTTTACAGTACACAACACAGATAAAAAAGATCTCTTCAACATGTGATTAGCACAGGACGAATTCTGTAGATTTGATATATTCTTTAATGCAAAGAGGAAGCAGCAAAACATTTTCTACGTCACTGTGATAGTCTCGCAAAGGCCAGATTTCATTACTTCTGTATCGCGTATCCATTTACTTACCTCTAAAGTGAACGAACAACTACCACCAAGGGACGTACTGACATTCATTAATGCTATTCGCTCTCTTTTAATTCAGTCCTTTAAGGGTTGTCAAAAATGCCTTATAAGCCACGCTCGCTTTCGGAAACTAAATCCTATCCTTAAATTTGACCATCCAAAGGAAAAAGACTCTTATTTTCGCTGACAAAAGTTGGCAGTACAGCTAAAATTGAGTAGGAATTTAGTGCTTAATTATGTTCTGAACTTTTAAAATAAATTTGAGGTCGATTTTCATATTACAAATATCTATAAAAGTGGTCTTATGAAAAAACTGACAAACTTTTAACCTCGATATCAACAAACTTGATTTCATCATTTTACGATTTCTAAACGCCATAACGTCATTTTTTTTAATTTTTCGGTGATCAAGATGTTAGTTTATACGAAATAATCAGGCATGTTCTCAATTCCGATTTTGATCGCAGTCGGAATGGAATCAATCTTAAGGTGCTCTGCGTTTCGATATTGAACATCACATCGTAATTACGTTTCAGTAAATCGGATTGAAGCCAGTAGCCAATTTCCTTTATTGCAATAAAATTTCTATTTCATTTTGTTTTTCGAAACGCAGAGCACCTTGAGATTGATTGTACTCCGACTTCGATCAAAACTGGAATTTAAAACATGCATGAATCCGGCCGACCAAATTTTTCTTACCGAAAATGACCGGCAGATCTATTTTAATAGTGCTACAGTGGGTACAATTTCTCTGTCATCACGTAAATTTGTTTTTTTTTTTTTTTTTAATTTACGTGTTTTAATGTCAAATTTAAAAATATCTTGAAATGCGAGCTTAAAACCTGCCGGAAGTACCCACTGCCGCACCATCATAATAGGTCTGCTTGTCATTTTCGGCAAAACAAATTTGGTCGGCCGGATTTTTTCTGAATGGTTATGAAATTTAGCATCGATTATTATGAGATTGATCGAAATCCGCGATGACGACAAAACATTCCGAAAATTTATTTAATAACACAGGTTTACAAAAAAAAAAGTCATGGCGTTTTGATCAGACTAGGTGTTTCCTAGGGCCTTTGACGTCCTTAATCCGAATCCGAGGTCCGTTTTTTTCCAGAACGTCTGAGAAAAAAGATTTCAAGGTCATATGGAGGTCAAAATTTTCATGTGTCTTTTAGTGATAAATTCGCTAAAATTCTGAAACTAATTTTTTATCATTGAATCCTTAGTCCTTAAGAAGAATATGTGATCCAAAACGGTCTCACGGACCTCGTTTCGGAGATATAGCTATCGGAAAATCCGGATATATCTTCTATGAAAATCGCTATAAGTTGGGAACCACTGAATGGATTTAGAAAATATTGATGTCTATGAAAGGTATTTTGTTTTTGTTGTTGCTGTTGTTGCTGATGTTGTTGATGTATTTGTTGTTGTAATTGAAAAATTTCTCAAAATTTCAAAAAAGGTCATATCTCCAAAACTATGAATCCTATTTTATAGGTTGTCAAAATACCTTTCATATAAAACCAATATTTTTTAAATCCATCCCAACTTATAGCGGTTTTCATGGAAGATATATCCGGATCTTCTGATGGCTATATCTCCGAAAATAGGTCCGCGATATCCTTTTTAATCACATATTCATTTTAAGGACTAAGAATTCAATTATAAAAAACTAGTTTCAGAATTTTAGAGAATTTATCACTAAACGACACATGAACCCCATTTTGACCTCCATATGTCCTTGAAATCTTTTTTCTCAGACGTTCTGGAAAAAAACGGACCCCGTATTCGGCTTAAGGACGTCAAAGTCCTTAGGAAACACATAGTCTGATGAAAACGCCATGACATTTTTTTTTTTTTTTTTTTGTAAACCTGTGTAATTCAAAAATCATTTAAAAATATTCATGCCAGGTTATAACCACGCTGACCAAACTTTTCTTATTTGTCTTAGTGTAAACTACCATTTTTCATTAAAAATTCCAGAATTCGCGATGACGGCACTTTTAGTATTGCCGACTCCTCGCCTAGCAGGTATATTTAGAAAATGAAAAAAAAAAAAAAAGGTTTTTGATTTTGAGAAGAAAAGGTTCCTTTTTCTTTTGACAGTCACAAATTTTGCGCTATAATCTTGTAGCCACTTCCATTTTCAGTTGAGCGCTGTCTTCCAAAATGGTCACTCTACACTCACGGCCGATGCAAAGAAAACAAAAACTCTTCCGTTCCACATAGGAGTGAGTATACATTGACGGAACTTACTGTTTTTCTAGGTATTTACTTTCAGTTTCAATAAAAGACAAAGGACGTTGACGAAGTTTTCCTCTCAAGAAAAGACATCGCAACATGCATTCAAAATTAATATGGCAACTCCATTCACTGTCTCATTTTAGTGGGTGGCTGATGAGTGGGAAAGAGAGTAGTAAGCTCTCTCATAAAAGACAGCTTTTTGTGGACCCAGTGACTAAAGATACCAGATTCGGTCATCTGCGCAGTCGACGTGCATGGCGCAGGTCAACGGCAGTCTGGTTTGTTGATTAGGTAGAAGATTTAAATGAATAATAAACAACAACAGCAACGACAACAACAATAGTGGCAAATGCCTAAATGACTTGAAAAAGATTTTATTAATTCTTTTTTTACGATTTTGTGGTGAATAAAGTAAATTCACATTATTTATTACCAAGAGACACGAATTTCTTTTTCGTTTCTTTGTTTGTTGGATTTGTCCAAAAGATTTTGTTTCGCAACTCTTTTGTTAATGGATGCTGTGCGCATGCGCAAATGTGATTTTGTGCGCATGGTAATTTATTTAAAATGTTTTTGTTTTTTTTTTGTTTTGTATTTGACGGTTCTTAATATAAAGAATATCTTTGTTATTGTCGTTGCACTTGTTGTTGTTGTTTCTGATGCTGTTATTGTTGTAATTCTTGTTTGGTTTTGGTTTAAATATTTTTGTTTAATTTCAAAAATACTTCGCTTTGAGAGTTGTGCGCATTTTGTTTTTTCAAATATCTTTTTTTTTTTTTTTTGAGTTATTCTACCTTCTGCTTCGATCACTTTGTGTGGTGCTAATTAAAGTTGAGGGTTTATTTTTTCCCGTGTACAGCCACTTTGCGGTAAAGTTTCTGTATTTATTTGACAAACAATCATTGGCCGCTGTCTTTGGGACAACTTTTGTGGTTGATAGAATGTTGCGGGCTTCTACAAATAAATAAGAACGATTTTGTTAAATTTTATTTCGTTACTTAGCTCAAGGCTATTGTAAAATGAAGAACAATAACGCTGTGTGAAGAGAATTTCCAAGATGAATATTTTTATGTTTTTGAATAAGTTTTTCAACTTCGGGTGAGTTTGCAAACCAATACTAATGTTAACGTGAACTTATTTTATATCTTACAAATTTAATATTTGGTATATCACATTTTTCATATTGTATATACCACATTACCCACCCACTTTTCATGTACAGTTTTTGTGCCATATATCTGACATATGTCAGATTATGCACTACAATTCCTTCCATTACAATTGTACACATTTTATAGAAAAACACCCTGAAGCCAATACTCTACTGATCAGCATTTGGTGTGGTATACCACATTACCCTCAATTTTTTCAAACACAGCTCTTTCACTACACTGAAACCTCTAGTGCTTTACCAGAAAGGAAAATCAGTATGAAACACTATAATATTCTGCGTCTAACTGAATAAAGACGTTAAGATTCATCGAGGCATCACCAGAACTTGTCAAACTCAACACTCTTTATGGCAGCGCTATAGACAACTCCTGGAATATAATAAACTTAGCTGTGAATACGTCAATATAAGTAGCTCCAACAAATGATCTTTCAGCTGAGATAGAGGAAGAGTTTGCAATTAAAACACATCTTGAGAGAAAATTCGGTATCTATTCCAAGCCAGAAAGAACGTCTGACAGATTTTCATGTTTCTGTGTGTATTTTGAAAATTTGAAGAAAATATCCCCATGAATCTCGAAATACGATACACTTATATCGTGACTTGTGATTTTTTTCCATAGAAATAATAAATGAGTACTAGGATGCTTAGGAATTAAAACAAAACGTTGCAAAACTACCTCTATCGAATTTTATTTTCAATGTTTTATATATTTCGAAAGAACAATTAAATTTTTACCAAATGGCACAAGAAAACAAAGTACTTAAGAACTTAAAAAAAAAAAAAAAACAAATTAAAATGGAAACAATAATCTAAATGTGAGAAAAAAATTTAAAAGAGAACGTTGTGTTAATTAGAAAACGTTACGCTATTTGCAAATGAAAATGGCCACAAACGAATGGCGCGCCATAAAAACACACATACATACGCAGACTTATCCCAAGAGGAAAAATTTCTAGCGCTTCGGATCCAAGCACTTCAAAAGTGCTTGTCCCCATAGAAATTTAGAAGCACTATCACAATGATTTTTTATAAGGTTGCAGTAAGAACAACGTGAGTTCGAACCCAGCCCGGGAGATTTTTTTTTTTACTTTTTTTTACTTTTTTTTTGCTTTATTTTTTTTTTTTAATTAAATATTTTTTATTCAACATCTTTTATTTCACTTTTCTATTTTCCTTTCTCTTATTAATTTACTTTTGTTTAACCGAATTGAAATTGATTACACAATGATTCCATATAAGGCTGCAGTAAGAACAACGTGAGTTCGAACCCAGCCCGGGTGATTTTTTTTTCCGTTTTTTTATTTGTTTTTGCTTTATTTTTTTTTTTATTTAAATATTTTTTATTCAACCTTTTTTATTTCACTTTTCTATTTTAATTTCTCATTTTTATTTACTTTTGCTTACTTGAATTGAAACTGATTGCACAATGATTCTATGTAATGCTGCAGGACAGCATTTGCTTAATATACAAATTTAATACCTCTTCATATCATCGGACGTTGGTGGAGCGGTCTAAAGGGTTGGTAAATGTAAGAAAAAAATATCTAGCACGCGGAGTGTCGTGGATTCAAATCCTGGCGCGGACAGTTTTTTTTTTTTCTTTTTTTTTCTTTTTTTTTTAATTTTATTGAAAAAACGCTTACCGCAGCATTACAAATAAGCGCTTTAAAAACTCTTTTTTGGTAAGGCTGCGGTAAGCTTTTGCTCGCTTACATCCTATGACATGCAATGTTAAAAAGAAAGTATTGTTCTTACGGAGCGGAAGCGCTTATTGGTGAAAAGGATGCACTTCAGAAGGGTTTTTGAAGCACTACTTTTCCCCTTGGGATGTGTGACGATGGAAAACGCACATACATACGGGTACATGTTTGCACTGTAAAAAAAACCGCAACAAATTCTGTGGTGATTTTGGTTGGCGAGTTGGAAACAAAAAAAAAAAAAGAAAAATTAAAGTAAAAAGTTAAGAAGTCTAGTAACCCAGTTTTGAGTTTTGACTACATGAAGCAGAACATAAATATCAACGACAACAACAGTGGAACTAAGCGACAGCAGCAGATTGCATACAACAACGATATTTGTTGGCTACGGATGTCTACAGAATAGAGAACACTCCAGGCAACTAATAGAATCAGCAACAGAAATCAGCAGCAGCAGCAACTTAAATTTGTGGAGATTACGAAATACAACGATGACCAACCATAACGTCCAGTGCATTAGATTCGTTTGATATCTTGACGGGGGAGATGGTGCGGTTCGGGGGCCTCAACTAACTTTGACGCTTCGGCATGAAAATGGAGAAATAAGAATGCGAAGCGTAACATAACATCTATTTAGTGTATTCTTATGGAGCCAGTTCCCATTGAAATCATGGAAAAAAAATGATAGTTTCAAAGTTTTGATACCCTTCTGTATTGTTTTAAAACTTTTTAAATTTTAAAAATCCGATTTTTTTCCAAAAAAGTTTAAAATTTATTCCAGAACAGAATGAAATTTATTCCAAAATGGTTTGAAATTAATACTTTTTTAGCATTTTTCATTTTCCAAGAACCAACATGCATATCTTAAAGGAAAATCAGTTGAGACTGCTCTTCATGACGTAGCGCAGGTAATAGAAAAATCACTACATTTTAAGGAATACACACTGGGATGCTTTCTTGATATAGAAGGAGCTTTTAATAACATACATTCGACTGCAATCCATAGAGCATTAGTAAATGCCAACGTAGAAGTAGGCCTCACAAATTGGATAATGAAAATGTTAAAAGACAGGAAAATTACTACATATGATGGTGCATCCACCATCACAGTTAAGGCTAACAGAGGTTGGGGAGAGGGAGGGGTTGTTTCACCGACCTTGTGGGTTTTAGTGTTGAATGAGGTACTTATACAAATTGAAGATCAAGAGATTCACGTAACAGCATATGCAGACGATTTAGTTATTTTATCGACTGGTATTTGCCTAGATACAATTGCAAATTTGTTACAGACAGCGCTTCGTATCTTAACAAAATGGGCAACTAGCTGTGGGTTAAATATTGACCCAACTAAAACCGAACTAGTACTTTTTACCAATAGAAGAAAGGTCCCGATCTTCACGTTACCAAAAGTTAATGGACAGGTGCTTGAGCTCAAAGACAGTGCAAAATTTTTGGGAATAATAGTAGACAGAAAACTAAATTGGAAACTTAATGCCAAAGAAAGACTAAAGAAGGCGTATGCGGCTTTCTACTCATGTCAGAAAATAATTGGGTTAGAATGGGGCCTTAAGCCGTGGCTTATTCATTGGATATATACGGCAATTATTAGACCGATATTGTCATATGGTAGTGTTGTATGGTGGCCATACCTTGAAATACAAAACAATGTGAAAGAATTGGAAAAAATACAAAGATTGGCCCTTTTAAGAATAACTGGAGCAATGAAAACTACTCCAACAAAATTTTTGGAAGTTATATTGAATGTCCTGCAAATAGATCTCTATATTAGAGAAAAGGCTGTCGTAACATCTGTTAGACTAAATCAGACCTATAATTTCAACAGATTAAGCTATGGGCACACAACTATTTTGCCAGAAATAAGTCAGACAGATTACATTAAAGCTTATACAGATTTTAGTAAAAGCATAAAAGCCCAATATCCCACACTTGAACAATGGGAGAACAAGAATGTCCTTAATGATACCACTTTAGAAATATATACGGATGGTTCTAAAATGGACATAGGGACTTGTTGCGGGATCTTCAGTCAACCAATTAATCTCTCAGAGTCGGTAAAAATATCTGACAATTGTTCTGTATTTCAAGCGGAAATATTTGCGATAGCAGAGGCGGCACGGTTGATATCAATGAAGGATATATCACCTACCAATATAACCATTTACATCGATAATCAAGCTGCCATTGAAGCTCTGCAAAATAGGAATATAAGATCTGAGGTAGTCAGCCGTTGTCGCAGAGAGCTTCAGGTTCTTAACGAACAACACAATGTAGAACTGTGCTGGGTACCCGGTCATAAAAATATTCAAGGTAATGAAAAGGCAGATGAGAATATGAATCATATTTTTAAACCACCAATGTCACACGATTGCAAGATAATTTCAGATAAAATGGTTTTGGAGATGATGAGGATATGGGGCAACTCGACCCATTATCCAACGACCAAAACCATTTGTAACACTCCTAAGATAAGGTTTACTAAATTGCTTTTAAAGTGCAGCAAGAGTGAATTAAAGTCTTTTATATCAGTAGTTACAGGGCATAATACGCTATGCAGGCACCTGGGACAGATGGGGTTTGAGACTGACGATCTTTGTAGATGGTATGGAGACAGCGACGTGGAAGAGGATAGTTAACATTATCTTTGCCAGTGCCCTGCACTTGCAAAAACAAGATTTAGAATATTTGGATCCTTCTTTTTTCAGAATATGCGAGAACTTATGGAGATAGACCCCGCTAAGATCCTGAAATACATCAAGGCATCAAAATGGGAACAGAGAACACAAATAGTAACCAACAATCAATGAATAAGCTTCAATAAGACTATGTACCGTATTTAAAGAGGGATCACAATGGACCAGCAGAATGATCTAAGTGGAAAATGGCTTGCATATATGCCAACGATGCCCTCGCAACCTAACCTAGCATTTTTCTATATAAATACTTCTTGGTTTTAAAATTAAACTAAAATTTTTACTGTGTATTGGTGTACTAATGACCCTTCATCCATACAAAAGGTGGGCACGGGCATAATTTTTTATCTCCCGGTGTGGGGCGAACACAAAGCAAACACTTGAATAAAAAGCCCGTGCCCGCACGAAAATTTTTTTTCAAAGCCCGATCCCGGCCCGATACTAAAATTCATACTTTTTTATGATTTGAAAAAAAAAAAATTATAATTTGTTGAGATATATCAATGCTTTCCAAACGTGCTTATTAAGTTTGACTTGACTTATTCTATTGTCATTCTAAGCCACACGTTCAAACATTATTTTACATATTTTTATGAGAAAACCGAATTTTTCCCAAGTTTATGCTTTTCGACCTTCATGTGACTTACGAGCCTTTACGATCCTCTAATTTTCAAGCCCGTACAAAACTCGGTTTCATGGCCCGAGCCCGTTGCCGAAGAGTAAAATCCAGCGGTCCCAAAGTGTCTTTTTTATATCAAAATTTTTTACCCGCTTTAGGACGCATTGTAGAAAGATTTCAATGATAAGGATTTCTAGGTAATTGAACAGGAAAGAAAATAAGCAAACGCTTTTTAAAAAACAAATCGTCTTGACCACCTTTCTTGTGGCTCAAACCCGAAAAATTGTAAACGACAAATATATAAAAGTCTACAACTCGAGAACCATTTATACGATTTTTATGATTTTTTTTTTTTGTAGTGAGTAGAGACGTTGTCCATTGAGGTCTTGTAGAACTTATTTTTTCAAAATTCCCTCGGCTTTGTCTTAATGATTTGAGAACCGTTAACCCGATTTTAATGATTTTTCTTTATAGGTAGATATGTTGTCCGGTGAAATTTTGTAAAATTTATATCTTCTTAATTCCCTCATCTTTGTCCGGAAAACTTTAGTAACTTGGGAACCATTAGTCCGATTTAACTGATTTTTATTTCATTGTGTCAATATATTATCCAGTAAGGTTTTGAAGAATTTATTTTTTCAAAGATTCTTCGGTAACGTCCGGGATGGTAAAAAGTTAAAAAAAGTTGTTTTGATTACTTTTTTATTATTAAAATTCCTATATAATTCTTTATGTCTCTGAAACTGTTTGACAGAGATTTATAAGATCAGGTGCATACTTGCATTGGTAAATGGCAATGGGAACAGGAAAACGAAATTGCTCCCTTGAAATCTAGTAATATGCACATTAGGGTGCAGCACTTTTTCGAAATAATGGGAAAATTGCAGGTTGCATCAAAGATTATCTTAGGAGCAGGCCTTAAAACAAATACTGTATACTTAGTTTTGGGCAAAACCTCCGAAAAAATCGCCCACCCGGGGCTTGAATGAAGGTCTAAACGACAAAAATCATTGTTTTTTTCACAGTTTTTTTAACTTATCTTAAAGACAACGAAATTATTGGAAGTAATTCATACCAAATCTTTGAAAAGAGTTAATTTTCTACATTCTTTGTTCTTTTCTCATTGTTCTACAGTGAAGTTTGCCCTATTGAAGTCCCGGAAGAAGATACAAATTTTTGATTCAAAAAACGGTTTTTTTCCTATAACTCAATATACAAGACACACACAAACACTTAACCCCTCAATATATATAGGAAATCTGTTTTTCTATAGTTTTGCTTTTAAATTTTTATTCTAAAAGTAAAAGGGATCCCGCTAGAGGCCGAAATTTGTTAAAAATAATTGTATGTAATGAAAAAAGTAACCTTCCATATTTTTGCTTTAAAGTATACCCAAAATTTTGATAAGAAACTAATGACAAAATTAAGGACTTTCAAACACGGTCTTCAGAATGGAAATCAGATTAAAATTGCGCGAGATATGATAACTTTTACATACTTAGTATTTATTGTGAAGGTGTGGTTTTGGGTATTTTGGTTTCACAGTGTATTTTGCATCCAAAACTTAAAACTTTTTTATGAGTACTACATTACGGCAAAGCGTGATAAACGGCACATTCTTTAAGACCAAGAACGTCAAAATTAATTTGTGGTTTTCTTGCGAATTTCAGCCTGAGAGTTCCAATATTTTTCAATTTTTTTCAAAAACGCCTTTTTTTTGAATATGAGAGAGTGCATACCCTAAAAACCGTAAAAAATGTGCACGGGGCGGGCGATCTTTTTGGAGGTTTTGACCAAAACAAAGTATGAAGTCTTTGTTTTAAGATCTTAATCTATGATCATTTGTGATGCACTCATTTTGAATTTTGCTGCACCCTAATGCACATAACAAATAATAATAATGTGGAGATACACTTATTTTTTATTGTAAAAAATTGAAAATTTCCAAACGTACAGATAATTTTGTTATTGCTGAAAGTTCAGCTTTCCCCTTTTCATTGAAGGAAGTGAAATGGTACTTTGTGTATTTCTTAAAATACAAAAAATTCTCATTTTAAAATCCAAAGTTCTAGGAATATCCCCAAAGACATATATCCAGAAAATTCAAATTTTTCAGTTTTTAAAATGCATGACAAATTATAAGCCCAGTCATCCATCCATCATTGTTCCTGCCTCTGTTTCAATTATGAAAATTATAAATTAAATCATTTAAAAGTTTTGTTTTATTAGCCAATTAATTCTGGCACCAACCATCACATGCCAGTCAGAGTCAGTAAGTAGCAGGTAAAGATCACCAACAACAAAAACAAAAAACTCCTACCATTGTCAATTGCGGGGCGAATATGACGGAACCCAGCAAAACGCAGTAGCAACAGCGGTAGCAGGGCTTATAATTAATCCGCTGCTCATGCATGACATGCAAGACACAATCGCATGACATAAACAAAACAAAACGAAGTGAACAGCAAAAAGCTTTCAAGATCGTCATTATAACAACAAAACTGAAAAAAAAACTTCCTCCTGCAGATCAGAAGATCAAGAACAACATTTACACAAAAGTATCAAAAATTAAATTTCAATAATTAAGTTCTTTCGAGGCAAAGTCAAAAATTAAAAAAAAAAAACAAAAAAAAAAACACGAAATTATGAACAATTCAAGTACTCTACACGCTCGCAAATGCAAGCTTAGTAAAAAAAAAGTCACTATGCTCAAGTGCTTAGTTTTAGTATCAACCTTGAACTTAACAGAACCTTAACCTCGTCTGCTGCGGGTGAGTTTTGCACCTTCCGTTCGGGAGTTATTATCATTTGAGAAGAGAAGTTACCAACCAACAAAAGCACTGGCAATAATGACATAAAAAGTTTACAAAAAATAAAAAACAAAAAAAAAGAGAATAAATTAACATTATTTGGGTACAAAGAATTTTTTTACAAAGTAAATATATGGATATTATGGATCTTTTGAATTTTATTTACTCTAAAAAACGTTATAACTTTTAGCAAAACTATATAATAAATTTTAAAAAATTATAGTGATTCCTATATAGCGATGAGTAAAATTTGTATTGGCTTTAATTTTTGGCTTTAATTTTTGGCTTTAGCCTTGGTAATTTTGCAAGACTAAGGCCAAAACGCTGTAATCATTGCAAGTCCAACACAAGACTGTTATGGTCTTGGTATTGCTCTTGGTCACGATGACCTTCAAGACCAAGACTGCTTTTTAGTCATGCGAATTTATAGTTAATAGGTGTGTGACGCCCCTTTTAAGGATTAAAATCATATCTCAATTTGAAATTTAGCATCTTAAAAACCCAACTGCTTTGTAAAAATAAGGTCTGGAACCTTTGAATATTCAACAATCTGTAGAAATTTTTTCAAGACCAAGACTTAATGACCAAGATCAAGACCAAGACTCACTGTCCAAGATCAAGACCAAGACCATAGAAATCTTGGTTTGCTCATCACTATTCCTATGGCATTCGGTTGTAAATTGTAGAGCCATAAAAATGTATATGCCTAAAGAATTTGAATCAAACTTTACTGGTAAACTTCAGGATGGAGTAAATACTTTCACTATTTATTCCTTTCAGCCTTAGCACCCTGAGGCTAATCCATGCTCGGTCGAAAAATTGTATATAGTGACAGATTAATGAAGATATTGATATATTTTAAAAAGTTGAAAAATATCAAAACGTATACCTAGACTCAAAAGATCAATGCAGAATTCTTCAAAAGTCCAAGTTTCATAGTTTAATTTAAAAATGTATGCGATGTATACATATTTGATGGACTATCTTTTAATGTACAACACTTGATATTCCATGCTGGCATTTGACGCAACTCTATGAGATAATATTATTTTGCATTTTTGAGTGTAAAAAGTAAAAAAAGTGCTCTGGAAACAAAATTCCGCTTATCTGCGTCGAAGTTTTCCCAATTGTTTCCTTAACCAATGTATGTATGTATTCTTCTTTAACCCCTTGGAGGAGCATAGGGCCATCTAAAAGTTGAACTAAATAAAGCCTTTGAATTGTACGAGAAGAAGTTAGTTAAGTACATAGCAACCATGACACATTTTCTAGTTATTTATACTTTTAACATGCACTGCTGTAATTGATATTCAATTAAAATTTTACAAATAACCAACTGATTTCCAAATATGATATAGAAATGTTCTCATGTCTACTACATTCAGAGTTGTTTTTATATCGCACATTGCACCCTCATGCATGGCCATCGTGTATGACTCCTTTGATTTCATTTTATCAATTCAATCTTGTTGAGCGACACCATCTTCCAGTGTTCACATCACAGACGGAACAACAATCATCGTCATCTGTTATTTGTGAGGAGATGATTTTTCATGCAATTACCTAGCATTTACGAAGAAGAAGTTACTAACGTAATTTCAAATTGTCCACACAGATACATAGATATGTTTTGTAGCTATTTAGCTATACAAAATGTACGAGTCGAGAGATATGTTCATGTGGCACACAAAACGCAAATAAACAAATTATGGTCAACATTATTTGATCAATTGAGACAATTTATTCAAGATAAGAACTGAATATGTCAAATATTTAACATTGAATGCAATGATGGTAGAATGCTAGCTCTATGGAGATGACAACTCTAGCAATAACCGCAATAAAAACATTATGATGAAAATTTTGGAAACAATTATATGTATATTAGGCCGGGTCAATTTGTTCGGGAGGCAAAAAATTGGCAAAGAGTATAGCAACAAAAAAATCTATGGAAAATTCTAAAAAACTTTGCCCAAGGAAGCATGGGTCTAAAATCAATATCGAGCCGCCGTAAATTGCATTGAAGTTTTGTATGTAGAACTTTAAAATACAATAAGAAAAATAAAAAATTCAAATTTTTTTTTACTTGTTTCATATAAAATTATTCAAAGTATTTGAATTTTTTGTTTTTTTTTTTTATTGAATTTTAAAGTACTACATACAAAACTTCAACGCAATTTACGGCGGCTCGATATTGATTTTAGACCCATGGTTTCTTGGGCAAAGTTTCTGGGAATTTTTCGTAGATTGTTTTGTTGCTATACTCTTTACCGCAAAAAAAATTGACCCGGCCTAATGTATATGTAATACATACTTATGTAATACATACTTACATACATGATATCCCAAATATTTTTGGAATTCTCTTAACACTCTTCCGGAAGATCATTATAAGCCAAGCTTATAGCTCTTGCAGGCGAACAAAAAAAGATGCACTTAAGAATCTTCTGGAAGATGGTTTTTCACGAATAACTTACAACTCTATCAGACGAGTTTTACACGATATAAAATGGCCGACTACGACACGACGTCAGCTCCTCAGAAATTTCGAAAAAATTTATAATTGTTTTTTTCTAAAAGGTAATATTTCTGAGGCCCAGTGTTTTTCACACAACAAAATATCCAACAACACGGTATATTTTTAACGGCACATAGATTTTGACAGATAATTGGACAAAAATTTGCAATTTCTCATGAAATTATGTTTATACCGCCATTTTATATTTATATTATTTTTTTTTTTGAGTAAAAAAAAATTGTGTGGTTTATTTTTTTCGCTTTAAAAAACATCTAAGGGAGTCGTCTGTGAACCCTTCCTGGGGATCATTTGCGGTTTCGCAACTACCGGACAATTTCTCACGCAAAAAGCATCGCGGACGATTGCTGTCATCACCTTGGCGAATAAAATGCGATTCTTCTCATTATATCACTTTCTTATGAGTCTTTTTGACCCTTTTTACCAAAAACTTGGTAATAATGGGTTAAAATATTCTACAAAAATATTCTAAGAAAAATTATACTAGGGGCCACCGAAAAAAAATACAGTCCAGACGACTATGGTAAACACAACATTAACAGCCATACCTAAATTGGAGCATCAACGTAATTTTACCGTCTCTGGTTCGGTATGCTCCATATAGAGATAATAAAATGCGCCTAACGCTCGTCTAACGATCTAATTTAAGTATAGCAGTAAGCAACTACAAAAATTTATAACTTGAAAACTGTAAAAGATACCACAAAATACTTATAATAAAATTAACTTTTCAATAAAAATATCAAAATAAAAATAAAAAGGCTGCTCCAAGCTCTAAATTTACTTTAAAAAGAAAAAAAGCTTTTTTTTTCACCTAAAATAAAAACAAGTAAGGGTGTAACGTTTGGCCTGGCCAAACATTAAATACCCTACACTGCAGTATTTCAAAAATTTTGCATATATGGAAGGTGCCAAGCCCTCTTGTCCGAGTTCACTTAGATTTTTCTCAGAGCTTACATATATAGCCCTTAGTGTTTGGGTGAAATTCAGTTGAATTATCTCTAAAAATTCTTTCAGCATATGATTTTGAACCTTTTGGTTATATGAGCGGTGCCACGCCCTCTTGTCTGATTTTGCTCTGCTTTTGCTGGTAGCCTGTATTTACTGTTTTTATTATCTGAGTGAAATTTGGTTGGATTATCTCAAAAAAGCTCTTTCAGTATAGCATTTTGAAACTTTTGCTTGTATGGGAAGTGCCACGCCCTCTTGTCCGAGTTTACCTAGTTTCTGCTCAGGGCGTGCGCTTAATGCTTTTAGTATTTGAGTGAAATTTACTTGGATTATCTCAAAAAACTCTTTCAGTATAGCATTTTGAAATCTTTACTTGTATGGGAAGTACCACGCCCTCTTGTCCGAATTCGCCCAGTTTTTGCCTAGAGCTTGCGCTAACTATTTCTAGTACTTTTGTGTATTTTATTGCATTGTCGTTAAAAATACTCCAAGAGTTGCATTTTGAATATAGTTTTTTGTATGGGCGGAAGGCGTGGCCTTTGTAGAGTACCATTTTACATAATTTCATTGAATTATCTTGCTCAGTTTTCTCAAAAAATTTATTTCCACGCAC
Organism: Calliopum simillimum; assembly: GCA_951812925.1. Lineage (NCBI taxonomy): Eukaryota > Metazoa > Arthropoda > Insecta > Diptera > Lauxaniidae > Calliopum > Calliopum simillimum. The sequence continues at coordinate 77,954 of CATOTO010000144.1, read as the reverse complement.
AGCCAGACACACGGACATGGCTACATCGACTCAGGAGGTGACGCTGATCAAGAATATATATACTTTTCCATACCTGCCACGCCTCCTTCTCTGCGTTAAAAACGGAAGGACAAAGTGAAGATACCCTGGGTGTAGGTTATAAAAAAACTTTAAGTGAATTTTTTTTTTAAGTGTGTATAAGTTTTTTTCGACATAGGTACTCTTTAAGTATCAAGCATAAAAATTTTGGTCCTGTTCGGAGAATATTTGACAGTGCCCCCAGGCCATTAAAAAACGGAAATATGTGGCTTTAATCGATAGAATTAATCCTATCTTTGAAACAATTTGCCATAAGTGAATGAGATTTGGTACTTATATGAACAATACTTGAGTAAATTGCATTCAAAAGAAAAAAGCGATGCCATGCCCCCTTCACCCGAAATTCGTCGTATCTCTGGAAATATTGAACTCAGGGGAATGAGAATTGGTACATACTTATCTTATTGGCACTGGGAAAAAAATTTACTGGGGAATCTAGTTGCAGTTTTCATGACGAGTCTGATGGTCATTATATGTCATTCGTTAACTACAAAGGAAAAAATGATAAAAAATGCATATAATGTAATACTCTTCACTCAGAAGATCGACGTGGCGAATTTTGGGTTGAATGTGTAATCTGACGTTCTTGGAGTCATAAAAAATGTGTCGAATGTGGAAGTGACAATTTTATATGCAACTTCTGTACCAAATAAACATGTGAGGCAATATGGACTATATAGTCCATATAACACTACACTTTTTTTATCTTCATTTTGAGTACTTTCAGTTTTTTAATTTTTTTTCTTTATCCTGATGAGATATTTATCTAAAAGTGAATTAGAATAAAGGTAAATTGTTTACTTTACTGAATGACATAAAATTAATTGTTTTGTTTTATGTATTTTGGGTTTTATTTAAAAAAGAAAGATGGGTGGTCCATATTTCCCTCCCTTACCCTATCTAATAAAAAAATGGGCAGCCCCACTCCTCCTTTACCCAAAATTTGTCGTATCTCTGGAAATATTTGACTCTTATGCCAATTACATGAAGTCGAATTGCACAGATATAACATCATACAATAATTTTAAGACTGGGCTTATTTCAAATTATTTATAAGTTAGAACACATTAAGAAAGCAATCAATCAGCCGGAAGCTTTTTACAGATTTTAAATTGCAAGTTTTAATTTGTTCTAAATACAATTTAAATCAGTTTAAAAAGTACAAAACAAGAGATTAGTAATCTTAATTGTGGCATTTAATGGATTTAATGCATTTTCATTGTTTTTTTTTTCATAAACGTTGTTGTTATTGCAATCTTAATTATTTTTTTTTTATTTTTTATTTTTGAATGAGTAATTAATGGTGGTGTAATTAAAGATCTTTAAAGTTTTGGTAATTGTCAAAATACGAGTATTTAAAGTGTGTAGGTTAAGTACAATGACATGTCGATTATGGTACAGATACTGTGAACTAATGAATATTTATACTTATGTATGTATGATGGCAAAATTAATTGAGTTAATGAATAATATTATTCACTTTTTGAAAGTGCCACAATTGTATTGTAAATAGGTACATTCATTACACTGGTTTAAAAAAGTTAGTAAAGATGTTATTTTTGACACGGGTAACAATTAATTACCCCAAACTGCGGAATATTGCATGTATAGAAAATGCAGCGCCTTCTTGTCCAAACTCACATAGTTTTGTTCAGAGCTTGCGCTAACTATTCCAAATTTTTGTGCGAAAATTTTGAGTATATGGCAGTTGCCATGCTCACTTGTTTGAATCAACCGAGTTTCTTAACAGCGCTTATGTATATTTGCTATCCTTAGTTTCTGGGTGAAATTTGGTTAGATTATCTCATTCTGAAACTTTTTTTAATATGGCAGGTGCCACGCCCTCTAGTCCAAATGCCCCTTGCTTTTTCTCAGAGCTTGTACATCCTATCCTTATTATTTATTTGTATTTTGCTTGCGTTATTGCAAATAATGCTCTTATTATTGCATTTCGAATATATTTTTTGTATGGGTGGTAGGCGTGGCCGTGATCGCTTTTGCTCATTTTCAATCCCACGTTAAAACTTTAATTATGGAGGAAGTGTACCAAATTTCATCGAATGATCTTGCCTTATTTTTCCGTGAAAAATATTTTCACAGACAGACCGACATCCAGGCAGCTAGCCAGACAGATGGATATGGCTTTATCTACTCAGGAAGTGACGCTGATAAAGAACATTTACACATTTACACCTCCTTCTCTGCGTTGTACACGGAAGGACAAAGTGAATGATAACACTGGATGTAGAATGTAATTATGTCTAACTAGCAATATCCAAAGATTACTGCAGGCATATTTAATAAAAACGACTATACTATTGTGGTCAGGCGCATATTTTTCACTCAAAATCAAATGGTCTTTAGACCTGCTTTTATATTAAGCGAAGTTTAGAAATTTCGCAGAACGTAATTTTTTGTTTAAATAAATTAATTATACCAAAAATTAAAATTATTTTGAAGACAAAATGTGAGTCAGATTTTTTTTTAATGCAGTGCAGAAAACACAAGACAGAGTCAGAGTCATTAAAAACAAACAGTCTGCCGAACAAAGACAAAAAGTTAAAAAAAAAGTGATCAACATTATGACATCAACATCGACTCATCATCACCGGTATGAAAAGAATGATCAATGCGTTTCAGTTTGACATTCATACGTCAATTAAATAAAACGATCAATGATTGACAAAAAACGGATATATGACAACAACAGTGCTGTAAAGTTAAAAACAACAACGATTGCGGTTATTTTTGTTGCAATTTTTTAAAGAGAAACCGTTAATTGTTGTCATATGTATGTGTATATACTTATGTATGCACATATTCTTTTAGCAGTCGTTGACTTGTCATCTCTACTGCCGATTTCTTCCACAATTTATGGTTGCAAAAGGTGCCAATGATTATTGATAGCTATAAATAAAATTTTGACAGTTGGCAGAATGACACTACTGTAAACGATCGTGCTGAGAAATATGATATGCATTGATCGCAAGGTTCTGTACATAATTAAGATTTTGTTGTTAATAATGCTTTTACACCAGAGATTTATGATATGGTTTACCCATAACTCACCTCAATCATCATATATTAAACGTCAAATAAATCTAGAAACTGCTGTAAGTCACCTCATAAATTTCCTGTGAAAATGACCTATATCTTCTATTTCATAGGTGAAATATTCTCTCCTCTTTGTATATCTATCTGATATATGCAAAGGTAAGTATATGGGCATATCCGAAAATAATTTCGTTAAAAAATGCGATTTTTGGCGATATTGGATCGAGCATACCATAGCGACACAAAAAGCAAGATAGCATGATATCCAACAAATATTCCGTAATAATTCCTGATACCATCGCGGGACGAAATTTTTTTGTTCACATGTTGGGAATTTCATTTTATATGTCTAGGGGTAAATTCCACCACATTTGGTTACTGAACATGGAAAAGAAATTTTTCATAAAAACTGGGTCATACAAGAGGAGATTATTTCCGGATATGCCCATATATGTATAATTTTATATGATTTGGAACACCTTCCAAAACTTGAAAGTACCAGGCTTTTTCTTCAAAATTTTTAATATCGACTTCATATTATTGAGCAATTCTGTAGACGGTTTCCAATTAAGCATCAAAAAATACATCGAAAATGTCAAACAACATTCTCGAACCAAGAATGTTATTTGGCCCTACCTTTGAGTGAGCATGGAAGTATAGAAGCTTAAGAAACTCATTTTAGCTTTTTTGAAATTTCTTCTGAGCTTACGCTTACAACGTTGCTATTTAGTTCACACAATTTCATCAAAATAGCAAACAGACAGATATGGGCAGATTGAATAAAACTATCTTAGAGGCAATGATGAAAAATGCATGCACTATACACACACTCTATGAATTGAAAACTGAAGGACAAAGTTAACCCTTTCGGTTATTCTGTTATTCGGTTATTTCTGCCATAAGATAAAATCTTAAAAGTTAATTTTTGATAATATTCCTTATTTTTTTCAAACTGGTAGGATATTTTTCTCCGAATCTACTCAACCGATTTTAAAAAACCACAGAGCATTCGATTACTCATAAGAAATATTAAACAATAAGCCTCTGAAAATTTTAAAAAATACCTCCCCCCCCCCCTTTTTTTACGGGGTATCCCCTGAATCACGGGTATTCACGTGTAAATATAGGAAAATTCTTAAATTTTAATTTTTGTTGTACAAAAAAACCGAAAAAGTGTACTAAAGTAGAAGAAGCAGTGTCCTTTCAAAACTTTTATAAAATTGGTTTATGCTTTTTATTTTTGTAATTATAGATGTACATTTTTTTTTTTTTTTTTTTTTTTTTCTTTTAAGTAATTTTATTATAATTTTTTCCAACTAAAGAGTGTGTCAAAAAAAACTTACACACACTTTTTCAGCCGTAACTTATCCTGTGTCTAACGAATAATTTTTTTTTTTTTTTTTTGAATCACGTTAGCTTTTAAAAATATACAAAATCTATAATTTATTCAAATTCTTCATTTTCAATTGTTATTTCTTTCAAAATGGACAAAAAATAAAATTACGTGAAAAAATAATAAAAACTTTTCAAAAAAATCCATTGTGGACTTTCAAAAGAATAGCAACAGATCTCAAGGTTTATCGGCACACTGTTTCAAAAGCCATTAAACAGTATAAAGAAGACTTAAACATCAGGAAGAAAAAAAGGTCCAACAAATATTGGTAAGGCAAAAGATGTCGAAGAACTCCGAACACAACTAACAGAAAAGCAGCTCGTGTAGTTAAATGCTCTGATTCTTTTGTGTGTTGAACCAAAGCTGATGGTGGGTTAAAGACGTATAAAGTTCAGAAAGTTCCAGATCGCAATGTGGTAAAGAATTTAAAAGCAAGGAAATGAGCTAAAAAATTGAGGGCTAATTTTATAAAAAAAATGTACGTGCTGTGTGATGGGTGATGAAACCTATATTCTAGCAGACTTTTCACAACTTCCGTGTCAAGGTTTTTATGTGGATGATGGAAGAGGTAATATTCAGGAATAATACCGGACAAAAAAGCAAACAAAATTCCCTAAGAAGTTTCTGTTGTGGCAAGCCATGTGCAGTTGTGGCAAAAGAAGCCAAGCATTTGTGACATCAGAAACGATAAATACAGAAATTTAAGGACTGCCCCAGAAAAATTTGATACTTTTATTCCTTAAGCTTATGAATTTCTTGATGGTCGTGCAGGTCGAAATATGGGTGCTATTTTTTCTAAATAACATGACGATTACAAAAATATACAGCACTTGGTAAACGAACTTCAAACGATAAAGATGTCTAGCAATCAAGAAAAAAAGCGCAAACTCATTTTGTACACTTACCTGCAAAAACCAGAATTAAAATATTCAGCCATAGCTAAAAAACAGGTGCATCAAAAATCACTGTCCAAAGGGTTATTTCGAATTATAGAAAGGGTCAGCTTATTACGCGGAAAAAGGATTCAGGTAGAAAAGCCAGTATAGACCCACATTTCGTGAAAAAGGTGAAGCGCCTTTTTAAGCAGAATCCTAACACTTAAGAGCGAGGTATGGCTGCCACAGCAGGAACCTCAAAATCTTCTATAAACAAACTAAAGAAAAAACTTAAGCTAAAGACCTACAGAGTTCAAAAAATACCATACCGTTCCCATGAAAAGCAGATACAGGCTCAAAAGTGAGCTTGAAAGTTATATGTCGATTACCTGACTAAATTTGACTGCTGCATAATGGACGATGAAACATACGTTAAGGCAGATTTTAAACAGCTACCAGGACACGAATTTTATACCTGTTCGGAGAAGAGACAGGTACAGAGCAAATTTAAAGAGAAGAAAATTACAAAATTTCCCAAGCAGTATATGGTTTGGTAGGCCATATGCACTTGCGGTCTGAGATGCAGTTTTTTTGTAACACAGGGCACAGTTTACTCGAAAATGAATATTGACGAATGCCTTCAAAAACGTCTTTTGCCATTTATTCGTGAGCACGGGGGTACTGTAATGTTCTGGCCTGATTTAGCAACCTCGCACTACTCTGGAGACACCATAGAATGGTACAGTAGCAATAATGTAAATTTTGTACCCAGAAATGCGAATCCACCTAACTGCCCAGAGCTTCGACCTATTTAGAGATATTGGGCTCTAATGAAATCGGATCTTCGGAAGAGTAAAGAAAAGTACTGCAAAAAATTTAAAAGATTTCAAAAATAAGTGGCAAAGGTCATACGGTACTGTCAACGAAACAACTGTACAAAACTTAATGAAGGGTCTTAAGAAAAAGTAAAATATTTTGATATAATATAAATATTTTTTAAAAGTGAAAGGTTACTTAAGTATGCTCGTTATACTACTCAATAATAAATAAAAAACAATATTTCAAAAAAATTCATTATGTATTTTTTTATTGACGAAAAACAAAGTACCTATACAATTTTTCTGGGGCAGTTCTTATATTAATGAGTGTCCTCAAAAACGGCTTTAGCTTTTCTTAAAACAGCACAGAGTGCCTACATATTTCTGGCCCGATTAAGCATCATCTCACTATGGAAAAAAGGCCCTTGACTGGTATGCAAATAATAATGTAAATTTTGTACCACGGGGGGCAAACCCACAGAACTGTCCAGAACTCCGGCCTGTGGAGAGATATTGGGCGCTCGTGAAAAAGTAGTTGAAGAACACAGGAAAGTTATCCCGGGACATGTCTGACTTCAAGCGTAAATCGACCGGCTCCACCAAAAAAGTAACGGAAACAACTATAAAATCGTTAAAGACGGGACTCCCGGAAAAGGTAGATAGATTTATAAATTCCGATTAATATTCCAATATTTTAATGTTTAGTGAATTTCTATAACATATAAATAAATTCACATATACCTACTTAATAATTTTAAAATTGAACGATTTAAATTTTATTTTAGTTTAAGCGACACAATCTCTAAATATAAGTATAGTTTTATACAAAAATTGTTGAATGAAATGAAAAAACCCAAGAAACCAAAGGTTCCAAATTCGTAACGAATTCGTACCGAAATTTCTGAACGAATTCGTACCGAAGTTTCTGAACGAATTAGTACCGAAGTTTCTGAACGAATTCGTACCGAAATTTCTGAACGAATTCGTACCGAAATTTCTGAACGAATTCGTACCGAATTTTCTGAGCGAATTCGTACCGAAATTTCTGAACGAATTCGTACCGAAATTTCTGAACGGATTCGTACCGAATTTTTTGAACGAATTCGTACCGAAATTTCTGAACGAATTCGAACCGAAATTTCTGAGCGAATTCGTACCGAAATTTCTAAACGAATTCGTACCGAAGTTTCTGAACGAATTCGTACCGAAATTTCTGAACGAATTCGTACCAAGTTTCTAAACGAATACGTAAATGAGTTTGCGCTTTTTTTCTTGATTGCTAGACATCTTTATCGTTTGAAGTTCGTTTACCAAGTGTTGTATATTTTTGTAATTTTCATGTTATATAGAAAAAATAGCACCCATATTTCGACCTGCACGGTCATCAAGAAAATCATAATCTTAAGGAATAAAAGTATCAAATTTTTCTGGGGCACACACTGCGTTGGCTAATGGGCAAAAATCAAAATTTTTTGTGACTCGGAACCTAATAATATTAGTATCAATCGACAGGTAATTGCATCAATAAAATAAAAACAAAATATTTAGAAGAAAGGCTCAGTTTTGGCTACGCTGTGACACTTCAAAGTTGAGATATTTTTCAAAAGAAATCATGTCTTATTCAATTCGTTTTGGGTTCTCTTAAACAAATAATTATCAAAAATTTGTCTTTTGATTAAACTAAGCCAAGTAAAGTTTTTTATTATAAATAATATTTGAGTAAATAAATAAAACTAAAAAATTATGGAAAATATATAATTTGATATATATTGTAGTGATTTTAATACATGATTTTATCAAATTAAAAACTTCAGAAATTGACATATTTCGATGACGAAAAAAAAAACAAATCTTATAAAAATAAGAGCCGGTTTTTTTTTTAGTCTACTAGTACGGATTCTATATAATCAAGAACTGCAAATAACTTTTCCTACTTCGTCCTACAAATATTTTTTTTTCTTTTTTTAAAAAATGCTCAAAAGGAAAAATTTGCATGAAATATTTATACTTTATTTATACTTTATTTAGTACACTTTTCTGTTTTGTTGTACAACAAAAATTAAAATTTAAGATTTTTCCTACATTTACACGTGATCCTCAATACATTCATACATTTGAGAGAGAGAGAGAGCAGGGGATCTGCACAAATGTGAAACTCAAAATAAAGTCAAATATGACAGCATAGTATATCTCTGTTGCCTAACAGAATTGCAGAATCTCGTCGGATTCTCTCGCGCTCGCAAAATACCAATTTTAGGCCAACTGGACTTGTGCACAAGATAAAGTTGCGAAATATTGTTGCTTCGCCGGAATGCCATTCTTTAGAATATATGTTTTTTGTATGAAATACAAAAATTTTTCTTTAGAAATTACGCAAAGACATGATGCCTGGAGCATGTATGTTGATTCAAAACTTGGCACAAGCTCAAACTACAACGGTCAAACATGCGAGCTTGTTTCACTGCAACTGTTGCTGTAGCCAACCAGCAACAAGTCATCGCGGGCAAATCTTGACTTGAAACTTCGTCGAGTTTAATCCAAGAAATTGCAAGCTTAACCTTGACCTGGTTCTTGAAATGACAACAACAGCAGCAGAAGAAATTATATTATCTGGATGCATACAAAGTAACAGCAACATGGACAGCAATGCATCTTTTGTTGATGTTGTTATTGTTGATAGTTCTTCGGCTGCAATTATTTAAGGTTTTTGTTAGCGCTGCATGGCTGGATGCCTAGCCAGACTGCGATTTATGCGCAGCCGCACCAGTTGTTATGAGTTTTGTCTACTAGACGTTGAATGTGTTTTTGTTTTATTTTGTTGTAGTTGTCATTTTTACATACCTATACAATTTTATGAAATTGGCTTAAACGATGGTTGTTTATTTACTTTATTTTCCACTTGATGGTGGCGCATTTCTTGCGTTTATTGAATTTCTAATGTTGATGATGAATTTAAAGCGTTTTTATGCTGCACTTCTACGGCGGCGTCGTGTGGTGGACAAAATGGACGTATGACAGTAATTTTCATTTATTTGTGTAGTCGACAACGTCAGCTGTAGTGCGTTCTTATGGTTAAGTATTAACCAATTTTGGACGTCAAAATTTTCTAAAAACTGTAAATGAGTGCATCTGATGGATAGCTGAATAGTTAGTTCAATGGATAGATTAGTTAGTTCGCTTGTTAGTTTATCTATAAGTAATTTAAATTGTTAGTTTGTTAGTTAGGTAATGAGATAGTAAGTTAGTTAGCTAGTTAATTATTTAGTTAGTTAGTTAGTATGTTAATTAGTTAGTTACTTAGCTAGTTAGTTACTTAGTTAGTTAGTTAGTTACTTAGCTAGTTAGTTACTTAGTTAGCTAGTTAGATAGTTAATTTAATTAGTTAGTTAACTAGTTACGTCGTTAGTTAGTTAGTAAGTTAGTTAGTTAGTAAGTTAATTAGTTAGTTAGTTAGTAAGTTAATTAGTTAGTTTATTTAGTTTATTTAGTTAGTTAGTTAGTTATTTAGTTAGCTTGTTAGTTAGTTTAACTAGTTAGTTTATTAGTTACGTAGTTAGTTAGTTAGTAAGTTAGTTAGTTACTTAGCTAGTTAGTTAATAAGTTAATTAGTTAGTTGATTTAGTTAGTTAGTTAGTCACTTAGTTCGTTAGTTACTTAGTAAGATAGCTTGTTAGTTCGTTATTTAGTTAGTTGGCTAGTTAGTTAGTTAATTAATTAGTTACGTAGTTCTTTAGTTAGTAAGTTAGTTAGTTAGTTTGTTATTTATTTAGTTAGCTAATTGGTAAGTTAGTTAGCTACCCAGTAAGTTAGTAAGTAGATTAATTAGTTAGTAAGTATGTTGTTAGTTTGTTTGTTACGTAATTAAAATGTTGTTTATTTGGTTATTTAATAAGTAAGTTAAGTAGTTATGAATTAGTTAGTTTAATTGCTCGTTTATAAATTAATTAGTTGTTCAATTGGTTAGTACGTCAGTTAGTCTGGTAGTTAGTTGGGGAATTAGCTTGTAAATATGTTAGTAAGCAAGTTAGTTAGTTTGTTTGTTAGTTAGATAAATTGTTATTAAGCTAGCTAGTGAGTTATTTAGGTAGTTAAATGGCTATGTGGTTAGCTATTTGGTTATATTTTTATTAGTGAGTTAAGAAAGTTGTTCGATTGTTCGTTAAGGGGTTAGTTTATATGTTGCTTAGTTGTATTTTTAGTTAGCTAATTTCTCAGGTAGTTAGTTGGTAAGCTAGTTTTATAGATATATAGATGGTTGAATAGGTAGATAGATGAATATATAAATAAAAAAGTTAGTATAACAGTGAGTAGATAAATAGATGCCACTAAGATCTAAGCAACCAACTATATTTTTTTCTTTGATAGTCAACTCAAATGAATTTTAAGAAATAGAGCAAAGCACTGAAGCAAAAAAGAGTTATTTCATAGAAAAGAAAAAAATATGCACAATGGCTTTGCTCAGGGTCAAGGAGGCATAACTTAAAACCCACGCAGTCGTGATTTAAGCTCTATACACTTTTAAAATGATACTTCTTTGGGCGCGATACTGACGAAATTTCCAGACCGCGACATTTTTTTGGCGACACATTTTCCGACAGTTTTTGTTTTATCCCATTTTATCTCGCAAATTATAGAAAATATGCTTGGGCGGTTGGGAATCGATAGAATTCCGGAAAATGTAAGATTCTTGGGACAATTTCAAACATCTTTCCTTAGTTCCATTTTTCAAAATACGCAAAATCATCGGAGTTATTGGAATAAACAGGAATAAACATATAAGGGAACAAAAGTAATGTCATAATATGAAGTGGCTGGCATTTTGTTAGTAATGAATAAAATTGGGCTCTGCTTGCAAGAAAAGTTTAATAAAAAAGTACATGCAAGAATCGTTGAGCTGAATGCTTAAGAGAAAACAACTCGTCAGGATGAAGTTATCAATGTTTAATTTTCATATAATAATAGTTTTCCACAGACTATAATTCATTATTAGTTTCTATGAAAATCTAATTGACTGACATACAAATCAACTTGACACAAGCAACCAACAGCAGCAGCAACTTTTAAATTGTACAGTTGAAGTTCCAGCAGCCACTCGGTTCCTTTGAGTGTAGCACATCTCTTGGCAAAATGATGCTAAATAACGTCGTTAGCCAGCTGTTGCATTCTGGAAGAAAAACTACTCATTTTTTTTTTTTTTTTTTCTTTCTTTATTACCAAAACCATTGCGTTCTTCTATTCCTACGTGGCTTTGGAGGGAAGTTTTAGCACTGAGCTACTTAAAAAGGTCAACAAGTTGTGCAAGTGTTGCTGCTACTACTGTTGCTATTGTTGGTCATCTTCAGAGCTTATTTTCCATTTTACTGCTATCTCTTTCTTTAGTCTTTTCGTAGGTGCTTTACATTTCCTTGCTGCATTTATTATCTAACGCACTGGTCTTACATTTTTTATTCCTTTCTCACTCTTTTTTTAGCATTTGATCACATCCTTGATTTCAAGTTATCCTTTTGTACATTCATCTTCATCTTTGCTATTTTATTATTTGTTTTGCGTTCATTGCTAACTTTGCTCTGGGTCTCATCTTCACCTGCAATGCTGCAACATTCATTATGCTGAAGCTTCTCATGCTCCTGCTGCTGGTTGTTGTAAATATAATGTCCTTGCCACTGGTGCGCTTTCATTCATCGCTTTTGTTGGTTTTTGACGCTTAGTAGCAAGCTCTTGTGGTTTCCTTCACTTTGATTTTGATGAATTTTAAGAAATTTTTCTTTTCTCATGAATTTAGATTTGAAGATTTTTCTTCTTATCCAATCTCATTTTATAATGCGCTGACATTTTGTTGGCACAACCTAGGGTAATTTAACTTAGAGCTTCATTTATTTCAAAGAAATATTTATATTTGAAATCATTAATTGTAAAAAGAGTGACATTCTCATTTCAAGCGATTTTCATCTAAATGTTTTTTCTTTTCTGTTTTAAGCAAAGTTTCAACAGCACCACATAAGCTTCAAATAATTCTATAAATTGTGGTAATTTAACTTTTCCTTTCGGGGTTTCAGGTGTTACAGGCATTTTACGTTGTTTGCTTGCAATAGTTAAATTACGTTGCAGCAATGAAATTCCATTCCATTAGGGTTGCTTCATTAAAATTTATCAAATTGCTACTGCTCACAATTTTATTTCCACACTTCATAAAGCACTGATTTATTTGTAGCGCAACAATTTTACCAGCAGCAGCAGCAACAACATAAAAATTGCTCAGTCTACGGCAAGTCAGTCAGTTAAACTTTGGAATCTTTTTCTTATTTCTCTAGTTATACAACAACTAGAAGAGCAACTGCCTTTAGATTGTTGAGACAGTGGGAAAAAAAGCTGTTAAAAGGAATTGAATTTTTTATCTCTAGAATATTAATCGGTAAAAGAAACTAAGATAGTTTTCCAACGCTTAATCTGAATCCAGCATCAGAAATGCTATATCTTATATGGTTTCCGTGATATTCTACCTAAAATATTCAAAAATATGATTTTTGAGGATGTGAAGAAGACGCACACTTTTCTATAAATAACACAGGAATATTAGAATTTTTTTGGCCCACTCGGTCAAATAAAATGTTTTCTTATGTTGAAGAAACGGTTTTCATCGTATTTAAATAGAAAAATAAAATAAGATTTTGAACCCCCTAACAGCGTAGTGGGCAGACAAATACCCATAGGCCTTAGGCCCAGATTGGCCAAATAAAAAAAAAATAAAAAATACCATGTCAATATAAATAGTAACGTCTGCATGGAGTTTCGTCAAAATCGTACGAAATAATCGGGGGTCAGCTGTTAATCCATATCCTTAAGCATTTTCCAATACATAGTGTGCAACATTTGCAATGTTCATGTCCAAATATCAGTAAGGATTTTTTGTGTGTCTGTGTGCATAATGTTTTTATTATATTTGTTGGTATTTTATTTACCACTGTGCACCTTACCAGTGGTTTCTCTATCTTCAGCATCTACCAAAGGATTTAGTTAATTGCCCATTGTTGGCTCCTATAGCCTTACACATTTTATTTCATTGCTGCTACTGTGCTATCGTCCTGGCTGCCTCTTACTTTCAACTTTCCAACGAGATTATGTATAAGAAATGAAAATGGATTACCCATTTTATGCGAATTTTTAGCTTTGGGCAAAATATGGCTAACCTGTTGAGTAACCCGGGTGCTTAAGATACAACTTTTTTGTGTCTACGTCTCTCTTGCCTTTTTATATTTTTAATGTTTTAGGGTACCTTATTCATTTTAGTACATTGGAGTTTTTTCTCTCAATGTATATATCGCTTTTTTTATTAAATAATAACTTGAGTATTTATTATCTGGTGAAGGTTAATTTATATATTTATATTGAAGCCAAACATTTCAATTTGTAAGATCTTAATATGATTACTAATATAATTTTATAAAAAAAAATATTGTAGAGTAGAACGGGGTAATGTCGTGCAGGGGGTAATGTCGTGCACTGGCTGTTTTAGCCCAAAGAATTGAATGATTTACCAACTGTTTGTAAGGTAGAGACCTGCTGACCTACTGAGCTTATGCATATAATACTAGCAATTTTCTCCAGTTCGTCTCTACAGAGTAACCTTTTTTTCAAAACGCACGCTTTCGGGACGATAAAAGTGTTTTTTTATCGGGTCAGAAAAATAATTTTCCTTGTGGGAAAATATTCCAGGTAAGTGTTTTCTGAAAAGAAATATCCTGCCAAAGAAAAGAAGTATTTGGTTTTCCAAAAAAATTTTGGGCTTCACCGAGTTATCGAAGTTGACCTTTAAAACGACCATTGGGGTAATGTCGTGCACATTCACTTGCACAGACACATTTTCTTGCTACACAAATGTTGTTACACATGGATGTAACCAATGAAATCATCTTTCGATCGGATGCTTACTCGTTGCATTCGCTTGAGATGTACGGCTTTACGAGCATGTCAAAGTTGAGTGCACGACATTGCCCCGTTCTACTCTATTATAAAATTCAAAATATAAAAGTTTATTTCTTGATATATTCTTCACTGAAGTATCTTTTAGAAATATTCTAAGATATGCTTTTAATAATAAGAATTATAACCATAATAAATCTTGATATTAAATGACAAACGGTTATCGAATTTGCACTCAAGAACTCAAAATTTTGAAAAAAAATAAGTCTAATCCTTATACTAACTCATACTTTTAAAAATGAACCATAAATTTATATTTTATTGAAGAAACAAACATTGATAATATCAATTTGATATCAGAAGTGAATTTATTTCTTCTTGGAATTCTCGCAATGCCAATAGAATCAATTACATGTCGACTTTATTGGTACAAACACTTTGCTAATATTTACATTGATATATATAAATGCAATAATATTACATACACATATAAAATAACTGAGATAAAACGACACAAACTAAAACTAATGAACTACAAAAACAACGTATAAATGTTTCAGAAAATCAGCTCTGGATATGAATATCAATGAGAACGGGGACGTATTATGCACACCACACTCAAACACACAAGAAAATAAGGTAGACATGTTAGCAAACACACGCATGCAATCACACTCAAGGAAACTCATATTTTCCGGCATGGCAAAATACACATACAGTTGAATCAGCACTAGTAGTTGGAAAGGATAGCAACATAATCCTTCGGCACCTATAGACTATGCATATTGAAACTGTAAGTCACCCACTACGAAAAAATTTTCTTGGAGGCGATAGTTGCAAGGCATCCAGATTCGCAAGTATCTAACTTACCATCTTAATATTTATTTGAAACAACAACACCGCAAAATCTTCTGGCTTCATCTCGATATTTTATGGTTACATTTTTTTACACTTAAGTCACACTAAAATTACAAAAGTCAACGAAATGTTACTGAAACATTAAATTAACAAAATCGCCTTAAACAACAATGGGGGCTATCGTGAATAAATATTCCCGGGGAATTTTCTCAAACTGCCGTGCATTCTCTATTGCAGTTTAAGAAAACTCCCCAGGAATCTTGATTCACGATAACCCCCAATATGTTGCTGAAACATTAAAATTTAGTAAAAAAGTACTTTAAAATCAATGAAATGATGCTGAAACTATAAAGTTAAAACTAGTAAGGGTGGTAACTTTGGCCTGGCCAACTACTAAATACCCTACACTGCATTTCAAGTATATTATTAAACACTTAGTTGATAAATACTAAGAAATATTCTTGTACTTACAAGGACAAATTGCTTATATGGGAAATGCAACACTCTCATGGCCGAGCTTACCTTGAATTTGCATATAACTTGCATTTACTGTTTTAGGTAAAACTCGGTTAGGGTTTCTTAAAAAAACTTTCAATATAGCATTTTTAAGCTTTTGCTAATATGGGAGGTGCCACACCCCCTAGTCCTACTTCGCCTCCTTTGTGCTCAGAGTTTACAATTAATGCTCTTAGTGCTTGAGTGAAATTTTGTTGGATTATCTCAAAAAACAAATTCTATGTATCATTTTTGCTCACATAGGAGGTGCCACATCCTCTTGTCCGAGATCGCTTGGTTATTTTTCAGAACTTGTAATTATTGATTTGAGTATTTGAGTGCAATTTGGTTGGGTTATCTCAAAAAACACTTTCAGTATAGCATTTTGAAACTTTTGTTTATATGGGCGTGGTGCCACGCCCTCAGATTTTTGCTCAGAGCTTGCACATACTATTCTTAGTATTTATGTGTATTTTGCTTCTGTTATTACAAGTAATACTCTTATAATTGCATTTTGAATATATTTTTTGTATGGGCAGTAGGCGTGTCCGTTGACCGATTTCGCTCATTTTCAATCCCCCGAGTTAACATTTACGACGAAGTCATAACAACAAATTTCATTTGATTATGTTGCTCAGTTTTCCCAAAAAGTGTATTTCCACGAACACCCAGCCAGACAGATGGACATGGCTATATCGACTCAGGAGGTGACGCTAATCAAAAATATATATACTTTTCTATACCTGCCACGCCTCCTTCTTTGCGTTACAAACGGAAGGACAAAGTGAATATACCCTGGGTGTAGGGTATATAAAGTCATCTTAAAGATTAAAATTACAAAAACCACCTTAGAGCCAACAAAATGTTTGGGAAATAAAATTGCTTTAATGACAAGAAAATGAGCTGAAACCGTAGAGATAATAAAAATTGCCTTAAAGTCAGTAAAAAGTTTGCTAAAATTCAAAAATTTTTAAAGTTTAAGAAGAAAAACGAAATGACGCTGAAAACTTTGAGAAAAGCGGTGAAATTTATTGATGAGAAAACTGGTTAGAGATTCGAGAGTAAATATTGAATAAGTTTTAAAGTGGTATCATACGCTAATATGTACTAAAAATGTTTTTCCAAATGGGATGTTTTATCTAACAAAGGTAATCTCGGCATATTTGTATGTATTTACTTACATATTCTCTTATATGGGTGACATATGATTTTATAATAATGAATGTTGCTCTGGTTCTGATATTAAAAAATAAAAAGAAAACAAAATTTTGTTTATTCGTAAGCATTAATATTTTTGCTAAAAAGTTACAAAATTTTTATTATTTTTAGTGATGAGCAAGCCAAGACCAAGACCAAGACCATAGTAGTCTTGGTCTTGTTCTTGCATATTGAGTCTTGGTCTTGATCTTGCTCATTAATTCTTGGTCTTGGTCTTGGTCTTGAAAAAATATTCAGAGATATTGATAATTCAAAATTTCGAAACCATATTTTCCAAAGCAGTTGGGTTTTTAAGATGTCAAAATACAAATTGAGAGATGATTTTATCTTCAAAACGGGAGTGAAACAATTTTTAACTATAAATTACTAAGACTGAAAAGCAGTCTTGGTCTTGACGATTATTGTGAGCAAGACCAAGACCATAGCAGTTTTGGTCTTGCAAAAATATCAGCGTCTTGTTCTTGGTCTCGGTCTCGCAAAATTACCAAGACCTATAACAAGACCAAGACTAATTTTGCTCATCACTAGTTATTTGCACTCAAAATAAAATTAAATTTTACAACACACACTGATAGATATGTTAGATGGACAGGCAGCTTTATAAGATAACTTTAATTAAGAATGCCAAAGGAATATCAACAGCAGCAGCATGTTAGGATGATAGTACTTTATTTTGGAGAACAACGTCATCCACATTTGGTTATCCGTTGATGACACACACGTCATGGCATGCCAACAAAGTTCACTGTTTAAACTATTGATCTGATAAGGTATCAATGTATGAGCATGACAAAAATGTTAGAAAGTGGAAAAATTAAATTTTACAAAATATCCATCTATGTATGTATTTATTGTTAAAAAACATCGATATCATCATCATATGTTAAAAGTGAGTTGATTTTTAAGTGTATTGGTTACTGCTGTGGCTGTTGGTGTCATGTTTATACCCAATGGAGAATGGAGCGCATCAATAGCGCTTCTGAAGCGCTCTAAAGCAGCAGTGAAGCGCATCTCTCTCGTTGCCAAAAGCGCTGCAATTAACATTGGCATGTCATTGGAACGAAGCGCTTCGCTCTCGCTACCAAAAATGCTCTTTGGATGCGCATCGCTCTCGCATCCAGAAATGCTGTTTGGATGCGCATCGCTCTCGCTACCAGAAATGCACTTTAGAAGCGCATCGCTCTCGCATTCAGAAATGCTCTTTGGATGCTTTTTGGATGACAATAAAAATATTTAAAAAATTAATTTTTAATTTAATTTTACGTCTTTCGTCACAAAGACACATCAGACTATTTTTTTTTTTTTTTTTTTTTTTGATGTTATTATAATTATTTTTATTTTACTAAACTAATTCTAATTAAAAAATTGCAAGTTGAAAACTTTTGTGTTAGGTCTGGGCCGGAGTTGAACCGAGGACCTCACGGTTGCTACAACTCTCAATCGCAGTGCCAGTCGCTAGACCACTGCTCTATCATCGCGCTCTTACGAAGACGACTTATTGATTTATTTTGTTTTGTACGTTAATACGTGACCGAAAGCGCTTCGTTCTCACTACCAGAAATGCTCTTTGGATGCGCATCGCCCTCGCATCCAGAAATGCTCTTTGGATGCGCATCGCTCTCACTACCAGAAATGCTCTCTGGATGCACATCGCTCTCGCATTCAGAAATGCTCTTTGGATGCGCTTCGCTCTCGCTACCTATAGCGCAGAAAATATGCGCATACAAATCAGCTCTTTAGATGCGAGAAGGACGCGCATCACTATTGCATCTTGGGGATGCGCATCGAAATTTTCTGTTGGGTAATAACGATGACAAGCAAACACACTGACATATTGAAGTTTCCACTTGTGCGTTATGAAGGACATTTTTGAAATTTTCAAGCGTAGCCGTTTGTGCTTACACATAAATACATGCATACGTATGTATGTATGCATCAATACAAATAAACAAAATATGTGTAGATGGATAATGTTCACGACTAGCAGCTAGTTTGTGCTACTTCGAGTTCGAGTACGGTTTCTGGCAAGATTTAACTAAAACTGATCTGATGAGGCTATATACATGTTTATATATGAAAATATATAAATATGTATGTGGAAGTAGCCGAAACATATGTAATCAATTTCCATGTTAACACTTGCTTTCGTCTGTTGTTGAAAAATTGCAAAAATGACTGTTTAATTAGTTCAATATAAAATTATCGATGTTCATCTATATGAATGTTTGAAAGCGCTCAAATTAAGCGTTAGTTGGTCGCACAGTGGAGAAGTTAAATTTGATTTTTGATATTTTCCAATAAAACCATGCTGTAAAGAAAGAGTTCAAGGTTCATTATATATTTCTGGCCTAGGCAACACTAAGTGTTGCCAGGTGCAGTCTGACATTTCCATTGAAAAGTTTGACATTTTTTAGCATAGACGTACTCACAACGTTTTGATGTATAAGTGCTATTTGTTTTGTTTACAGTGAGTTAAGAAAATTAATTTTTCCATTGATAACACAGGCCTACAAAATTTGGCAATGTTATTTTACCAGAAACCAGACTATACTTTTCCGATATATTTTGACGTGCTAAATCCAAATCCGGGCTCAAAACTGCTCTATTAGCTTAGAATTCCGAGATATCCTAACCTAAAAGTGCTAAAAACACCGTTTCAGCCTATATTTACGGTTATATATCATCGCCTATTGATTTTTACTCCAAAACCTGTAAACATCATCTTAAAGTATGACCTTTAATCTTTTAAATGCCGTTGAGTTTGTTCAAATATCTGTTTTTTCACTGAGATATGCCACTTTGAGGTTTGGCTGTTTGGATTGATGAGTTTGTGAAAAGAGTTGTTTGTTCACATACATAAATTCATAAAGTTTGAATTTTTCAAAGTGGCATAGCTCAGTGAAAAAAAAAAGATATTTGAGCAAACTCAACAGCATTTAAATGATTAAGGGTCATACTTTAAGATGATGTATACAAGTTTTGGAGTAAAACTCGATAGGCAATGATAAATAAGCGTAAATATAGGTCAAAACAGTGTTTTTAGCACTTTCAGATTAGGATATCTCGGAAACCTGAGCCAATAGAGCAATTCTGACCCCGGATTTGGACTCAGCACGTCAAAATAAATCGGAAGAGTATAGTCTGGTTTCTGGTAAAATTTTTTGTAGGCCTGTGTAATGTAAGCGACTGATGAATTATGGGGTTTATGCTGTTTTTTACAACTAAGTGTTCATGCAAAATTGAATGTATTGAAATGGAACTAATGTTCAAGGACGCTTCTATCTCAGAGTATGTCACATGACGATCTTGCATTATCAGTTCACGCATGGCATCAATGTTCTCTAGCACAGCGGCCGTTTTTGGACTACCTTCACGAAATTCGTCTTTGAGCGAGCGTCGGCCACGATTGAATTCATTCAACCAGTTTTTCACAGTGCTGTAGAATGGTGCTTCATCGCCATACAAAGATTTAAGTTCATTGATGCACTCTTTTCGTGATAATTCACGTCGAAAGTTGTGAGAAATGATCGCACGAAAATGTTCACGAGTTAATTCCCTTTTTTTTGCCAAATGGATTTTTTCAAGTCACTGTAAACAACACAAATGATGTTCGTACGTTAAAACGTTCTGAGTACATTTATGCTAAAAAATGTCAAATTTGTCAATAAAAATGTCAGATTGCACCTGACAGAAATATATATAGCAGCCCACGTAATTACATGTCACACTTATGCTTAGAACAAAAGTCGCTTTTCTTCTGGAAAAATTTTTGAAAGTCCAGTTGACAGAAAATTTTATGTTCAGCCATTTTTGAGAAACTCATAGGTCCACAGTTTCACTAAAATTAATTTTTAGCAAATATCTTGGTAAGAGATAGTTCTACAGACATAATATTGCACAAAAATAATATACCTATTTAGGGAATTTTTGTATGTCTGAGAGATAAGCAGATATGCTTATTTAATTAGTTATAAAGTTTCGGGGTACGGAAAAGCATATTAAATTGTTCTTGAATGTGTTACAAGAGGGGAGGGGGTGACAATTTCAAAGTCATAACAGAACTTTGCGCCACTGTGCATCAACGGCAATAGCAATGTCGCTGTTCACAAAAACATAGAAAATGGTGTCAATTCAGTTAGACTGCGACAAGTGTGTGTTGAAGCATACATATCGCACATGCTGGTATGTCAGTAGTATGTTTGTGTGTGAAAATGTAAGTCTCCCTATGTCTGGTGTCTTATCTAATATACAGCGATATTTGAAATATATTTACATCTATTTAGCTATTCATTTATGTTTTTGCTAGAGCAAATTAATGTTTGCTTTTGTTAAGGATTAAAATTTAATGAGCATTTTGGGAATTCACTTCAAGGATTATGGAGCCTGATTGCTGTTGCTAAAAAGTATATTTACTTTGGTGTTGTTGCGTACATATTTGTGAAATGCAGGATTAAAGGGATTTGTAACAAATCTAAAGCCGCTAAAATCTGTATTTTGAAAATAATTTTAATTAAGATATTAGATGAAAAAGCAAGTAAGAGACAACGAAAATAAAAGAAACAAACTAAATAATAAAAACTTAGTCTATTAAAAAATCTTTCTTTAAGATTTGCCAAAAAAAACCACAGTAGATGTTGCTTAAAATTAGTTTTAAATTTTTTCCAATCGATTTATGAAATGAACTTTTATCGAATAACTTCCCTGAAATGCATGGCAAACCTTTCTCAATCGGTAATATTTCTGGGCTTTTTTCTTTTGATGAAAATTGCGCATAATAATCAAAAGAATGATTTTGTTTTATGGTTTGATCAATAAACATTTCCTAGTCAACCAAAAATAATAAAAAATGTTGCTAAAGGTATCTATACGTTAGACTGGTTCAATTTTGTATGAACCAAAGAAAATCGTCCCGAAACCAACTCAAAAGGAAGGACTCTCATTACAAAATGGATACCCAAGGGTGCTTAAAAAATAAAGACTATGTTCCTGCAAAAATTTTGGCGATTAAAAATTATAATTTTTTTTTTTTTTTTTTTTTGTGGATATGGGCAAATCCGAAAATAATCTCCTCTTATATGACCCAGTTTTTAAAAAAAAAATTTTTTCATGTACAATAACCAAATGTGGTGGAATTTATTCGTAGACGTATGAGCTGCAATTTCCAATAGGCGAACAGAAAATTTTCGACCTGAGGGGGTGTCAGGAGGTCGTTTTATCTGAAAATTTTGGGAAAATCGAGATTTTCGATACTATACGGGAGAGCACATACTTCAGAAGTAGTAGATATGTTACGGGGCACCTTTCCAAATATTCTGAAGTAAAATTCAAAAAAATCGTGTGTGGGTCGTGGCGACAAAATGGGTTAAAAAGTCTAAATCACTCATTACGGCCACGTAACAGGTCCTAAAATTCTGAAAAAAATCAATCAAATTCCTCGATAGAAAATAAAACGAATTCGTTTATGATGTTTTTCTGAATTTTGCTCCAGAATATTTGTTAGATATTCCGCTATCTTACCCTATGTGTCGCTATGGTGTGCTCGATCGCATATCGCCAATAATCGCATTTTTTACCCAAAATTTAGCGTTTTTCATTTTTTACTTGGCAGGGGGCGCTTAGATTAAAAAATATCATAAGCAAAGTCGATTTATTTTTTATCAAGGAACTTGCTTGATTTTTTTCAGAATTTTAGGACCTGTTATGTGGCCGTAATGAGTGATTTAGACTTTTTAACCCATTTTGTCGCCACGACCCACATACGATTTTTTTGAATTTTACTTCAGAATATTTGGAAAGGTGCCCCGTAACATATCTACTACTTCTGAAGTATGTGCTCTCCCGTATAGTATCGAAAATCTAGATTTTCCCAAAATTTTCAGATAAAACGACCTCCTGACACCCCCTCAGGTCGAAAATTTTCTGTTCGCCTATTGGAAATTGCAGCTCATACGTCTACGAATAAATTCCACCACATTTGGTTATTGTACATGAAAAAAATTTTTTTTAAAAAACTGGGTCATATAAGAGGAGATTATTTTCGGATTTGCCCATATATGTAGATAATATTCGCATCCCGAAATCGATTTTTCTACGTGTTTCAATAACGCGGTAAAAAAAAAACGATTTTTTACTCAAAATCAAGGCATCTAACAAAAAAAGTTTAAGGAAAAAATACATCTGAATTTTTTCAGAATTTTTGGAACTTTTTTTAAAAAAATTTATCGAATTGAGTTTTCAGCTGTTAAGCTCAAGTTTGTCAGTAAAATGTTTGGTTTGCTTAAAACCAAGTCATCTACGAAAAAATTTCATATGCCGTAAAATTCTTGGAATTTTTTTTTTTCCAAGTTTTGAAAAATATCTCAAAAAATACAAAAAAAATTTACACGTATTCCTTGCATAATTCTGAGCATATTAAGCCGTACACACTTTTTTCGTTAGATGCTTTGCTTCTGAGTAAAAAAAAACCTAACACTCAACAACAAAATATATTGATTATTCAGTTGCTGTGAATCGAAGCCAAAAAGTATGCTAAGGTTTTTTGCGATGATTTTTTCTCTTCAAATTTTTAACTGAAAAAAGAACATTTTGCGTGCTAGTGCATAATGCTCAATGTGTGCGAATGATGATGTTGTGAACGTGTTGAGGGTAAAATCAAAAGCTAAGCATTTTTAATCGGCAACCAACACACAGTAATACCAACAACACCAAACAGCTGAAAACACACAAACATTTAACCGCTTTGGCCGCATTTTGCCGCTGGTCAAAAGGCACAATTGTGGAACGTGTTCAGTAACCGTGTTGAATGTTTTAAACTGAGTGAACTTTTTTTGTACTGTGCTAACTTTTGAATACTGATATGGATGGGCACACCCATCGACGCCCACAACTTGACAAACAAAAAGGGTGATGCTTGCTATATTGCTTTACTGCTGCCGCACACATACTTCCAGCACTTAAAGCCGTAAATGTGCACAGGATTCTGTGTGATTTGGTAAAGGATTTTTTCATATATGTTGAGAGTGAATGCAGTATGAAACGTTGATGTTTGTCCAGCATGCAAAGAGATACATATACATTAGAACGCCCATATGTGCAAAATTCAGATTTTGTTTGCTCCCCGTCCATTTCCTGAAATTAGAGGTCAAAAAAATAAGATCTCAAAAAAAATTTGGAATCGGTAGTGGAAAAAACCCAGCCGGTTTTCGATCAAAGGTCGAAAAATTGACTAAAAAAAGGGAAGTCTCTTTGACTGCCCGTTACTTCAAAACTGTTCATTTTTTCATAATATTTTCAAGACAACTTTTGTAGAACATGACTAGGTTAACATTATCTTCTTAAAAAGTTTTGGTCCAAAAATTAAATTTGTTGTTGTTTCGGTACAAAAACTTTAATTTTTTAAGAAAATTTTCATGACTTTTTTTTTATAAATTGGTTTTTTGTAAATGTCAAAGGGCGGAATATTTGTTCTGGAACTCCTATATTGTAGAAAATTAAATGTTAATTAATTTAAAGGAAAAATTACGAAAAAATACTAGTTTTTAAGAAATGGAGCCCGTTTCAAAGTTAAGAAAAAAAATATATTTTTTTATTTTTTCTTCTTAATTTTTAATTTGGTAGGAATCCTTTTTATTAGTTATATTTTCTAAACTAATTTGGAATTGCTGAACACGAAAATAGCATTTATTTTCGTTTTAGTGCGTTTTTGGGCTGTTCCAGCAGAGATAATCGAAAATTTCGAATTTCGTGCACGCAGCTCAGGAAAAAATTTCAATCAAGTTGTCAAGAACTGCACAAAGATGTGAAATTGCACCTGAGCATTTACTGAATAAGAAAAAAAAGTTTTCAAAATCGGTTCATGGCACGGTTTTTAAAATGAGGTCGAAAAACGGTATTTATAAAAAAACGACTACAAACCAAAACAAAATAAGTCATTTTAGATGTAGTTATTAATGTTGAATTCGAAATTGGACGCGAAATTGCTGTATCACTTATGGTTTGTGAGATATCTCAACCCTAATGTTCAAAAAACTCGATTTTTGGGGTTGTGTAGAACACACACAAAATCGTTTTGGTCTGTTTTATTAAATGCGTCATTCAGTACTATTTTTTTTCTTCAAAATGAGTTACAGAATGGTCTTGTATGATTTTTCTTTAAAAAGTTATGACCATTTTAAAATAACATTATAAAAGATATAGTAATATGGCAATTGCTATAGAAAATCCATACATGATTTTTAACTTTCATGATGTCATTTTAAAATGATCATAACTTTTTGAAAAAAAGTCGCACAAACCCATTTAATAGCTCATTTTGAAGGCAAAAAGCAGTTCTAAATGATGCATTTAATAACAACTAGCAATGCATTTTGTTGCATCCAATAAAGTAGCGATTAAAAGAAAAAAATTAGAATACTCATTTTTTTCCAACATTGAGACCGGCTCCATACCTTAAAACTAAATATTTTTGAATAATTTTTTTTTGTTGAATTAATCAACATTTAATCTTATGTAATAAAAGAATTCTAGAACATATATTCCGCCTTTTGAAAATTACAAAAAACCAATTTATAGAAAAAAAGTCATGAAAATTTTCTTAAAAAATTAAAGTTTTTGTACCGAAACAACAACAAATTTAATTTTTGGACCAAAACTTTTTAAGAAGATAATGTTAACCTAGTCATGCTCTACAAAAGTTGTCTTGAAAATATTATGAAAAAATGAACTGTTTTGAAGCAACGGGCAGTCAAAGAGACTTCCCTTTTTTTAGTCAATTTTTCGACCTTTGATCGAAAACCGGCTGGGTTTTTTCCACTACCGATTCCAAATTTTTTTTTGAGATCTTATTTTTTTGACCTCTAATTTCAGGAAATGGACGGGGAGCAAACAAATTCTCAACTTTGCACATTTCATATATCTTGTGGGCGCTCTAATATACATAAGTATATGTATAGAGAGCAGGAAATTGTAATTGAGAACTCGTTCCTCGTTGACATTGTCATATGAATGTTATTGCTATAAATTTTAGACTTTCTGTTTGTGTACTTTATTTTGAAATGTGCCTTTTTGCTGGCGTTTTCATGTTTTCCTCATTTTGATTTTCTTTTCGATTTACCATTTCCCAAATCTGATAAATAATTAATTCTTTCTTAAGGGGCGTGGCATCGTGGCATGAACATTATTTGTCCCGGCACTTTGTATACATGTATCAAATCTCATTCATGTGCGTTAAATATTTTCAGAGATATGATGAAGTGATTTTTCGGGGGCCAAATACCCCCATTTTTCCCAGTACACATTATTTGTCTTAGTGAATTTTGCAAATTTACTTAATCTCATCAATGTACGTAATATAGTTTCAGAGACATGATGATTTAATGAAAGGTCCATCTATGAAGCAATTCACGCCAAGTGTACCAGCTCAAAATTTTTTTTTCTCCGATTTCGCTCAAATTTGGCAATATGGTTTTTAGTTTTTAGTCATTTTTATGAAAAGGGTGTTTTTTCAAAAATTTATAGCTTACACTAAAGTTTGTAAATTGAGGATTCTAAGTTACTGGTCCCATTTATATTGAAGTGTTCTTTTTATAAAAAAATATTTCTTGGCGAAAAAAATTTGTTTTCACCAAAATTTTTTTACACTTAAAAATACTTTTGAACTTTTTTTAAAAAAATCGACATTCGATTTTTTTTAAAGGGTACTTTATATTGAAGCATAATTTATAAGCTTTAAAATGATGTATGACTCAAGATGGAATTCAGACGCTAAATGGGTGTTATTGACTTTTGAACACCCGCGGAAGGCAAAAATCTTTTTTACGCAAGAGGAAAGCATCTTACGTAAAAAGTGTACTAGGCAAAAAATGCTTAGAATCTTCCAAGCGATACGTGTGATTTTTTTTGGAAACTTTTTGCTTTTTGAATAATTTTTTGAAAAATTGTTTTATTAAATTTTTTTCAAAAATTACTCAAAAAAAAAAAATTTTTTTTCTAACTTTCCAAAAAACTCCCAAAAAATTTCACACTTATTTCCTTGATGATTCTAAGCATTTTATGCCAAGTACACATTTTTCGTAAGATACTTCCCTCTTGAGTGAAAAAAGATTTTTGCCTTCCGCGGGCGTTCAGAAGCCAAAAACTCCCATTTAGCGTCCGAATCCCATCTTGAGACATACATCGTTTTAAAGCTTATAAATTATGCTTTAATTTAAGGTACTCTTAAAAAAAATCCAAGGGGGCTTTTTTTAAAAAAAATTCAAAAGTATTTTTAAGTGTAAAAAATTTTTCTCCAAGAAATATTTTTTTATAAAAAGAACACTTCAAAATGAATGCGACCAGTAACTTAGATTAATCAATTTACAAACTTTAGTGTAAGCTATAAATTTTTGAAAAAACACCCTTTTCATGAAAATGACAAAAAAAACGCCAATTTCAACACCGTGTATTTTTACAACAAATGGTACTAGGACCAAATCCTCCCGGATTGTTGTTTTTGCACGCCAGATCTACCATATTGCCAAATTTGAGCGAAATCGGAAAAAAAAGTTTGAGCTGGTACACTTGGCGAGGATTGCTTCATATATGAAAGCGAATGTTTCTATGTCTGTAGGTTCCTTATAGACTCCCAAACGGCTTGGCCGTTTACCGTGAAAATTTATATACATTGATTTTCGGTTACGGCGCGTGTTTCTGTGCCATTAGTTTTTTTTTTCACCCAAGGGTTCCCCCTTGGATGTCGGAGCCAAAACCTTTTTATTGTTTTTTTCGTGTTTTCTGTGCGTTTCATGACTTTTTACGACATTTTAGAGGAAATAAAAATTGTTCACCAAGGGGCACCCATGTATGTTCCTGTAATCCATGACCAGATGGCTAAATGGTCATAGTGCGCACTTCAGAGATAAATACCCAAAACACAGTTACTTTTCACTTTAAAACAAGAATATCTCATAATTCTGACGTGATATAACAAAACTGGTTAATGTATCTTGTTAAGCATGTCAAAAATCTTCAAAATTCGGAGTCAGAACGTATATTTCTGACTTTCAAAAATCCTCAAAACTATCCGAAAAGAATATGTACATTGACCCAAGGCGTAGAAAACTACCCCAGCAAATTTGACATCGGATATCTCAGGCATGACAGTCCCAATTTGAATAATTTTTTCACGTACTGACATTACCATCCCTTGTCAATATGAAACGGGTGCTGATAATATCATTTCAAATATTAAAATATTTTTAGTTTTTTTACCTTTCAAAAATGGTCGAGAGGTCGGTGTGGGCGTGGTGAACCCAAGGTCATCGTGAGGCATAAATTAAACCCAACATTCCAAAAATCAGATATGTATCAACAAATAATTTGTAGAGTCTCTAGTTTCATAAAAATCCTTATTTTAGTTTAGGGGTAGAAAACTACCCTTATAGGCCAATAAGGGTTAACAAATGTTGACGAAGTCGCAAAAGTTGATGAAAACGAAAAATGTTGACAAAGATGAAATATGCTTAAATATAAAAAAAATGGAAAAAGTGTTGACATGTTTAGGTATATTTGAAGAAAATTTGTACATTGAATTTCCGAGTTTTTCTTGAAACGAAGTAAGTATTTTTTTTTGGAACATGAGTGGTTTATGATAAAAGTGGGACATGTCCAAAACGATATCATTTAGTTTGAAATAAAAAAGATTGATCTCTGTTTTCACGAAAAGTTTACTTGATGATATGGCATTAATGATATTAAGTTGGAAAAATGATATCGGTTAAATAACAGATCATTTTGGCACATAACGTGTATGACATTACTTTTAATTCGTTTTGGACTTGCCCCACTTTCATAATAAACGGCTCATACGGCAAAATTTTTAAAGCATGAGTTTATTTTAAAAAGTTTTATTTTTCCAATTCTCCTTATCTACATCAATTTAAAACTAAATACATATATATTTTTTGTGCAGAAAATCGCATTTGCGAAAACTCGCTTTACATCCCACTTGTTGACAGCAACTTATACATACTTGCAAATTAAGTAGTAATTGATTTATGTTTGTGTCTGTTTCATATTACTTCACTTCATGCTGCCATCACATTTCTGACACCGTCAATTGGAACATAATTTGACTGCAAAGACCGCATTTATTTTCACAGTCAAAGGTTATCTGGCAATTTGTTTGGCATGTCGCTGTGTTGCCAATGTCAGTGCGACAACTGTGTTGGCTAATTGTTACAAGGACTTGGGAAAAAAAAATTTAGCTTGCAACATATGCTTTAGCACTAATCACCAGCAAAATGCGATCAACTGAAGCTGCAAAGCGATAGGTATAGAACAAAATGCCTACCTTAGCTAACAATGATTTATTATGCTGTCAGTTGCGCTACAGCACAACCACTGCCACATATAATCAGTGCCAGTAAGAAACAGCAACAACACATTACTACCAGCTGCCTCCAAAATAATTGCCAACAATATAGGAGGCCAACAAAATGTCTGAAAAGAGCAACAACGACAACAACAAAAAATATGTAATAGAAGGAAAAACCTCAAAATGTTCATAAGCAAACAAGCACCAAGTCAGAAAGCGTAGAAAGCACCCCGAAAAAAATTACCTTGATTATCTGCAGCAACAGAAAACTTCATTTGGCAGCAGCAGCAGCAACATTATTGCCAACAACATTTTGTGTAAAAGAGAAATTTGAACGCCTCTAATGCAGAGTACACATCAAAGCATCGGAGCGCTTAGCACAACACTTAAGTCGAGACCATTATGCCACAGCTTTTCTTGCTCTACCTTCACCAATCCCCTTCACCCTGTTGGCTGTAACCAATGATACTACCTTTCTATCTTTGTACATATACGAAAACGTATCTGTTTAATATCTTTTGTGCTTGTGCGTGTTAAAATCCTTACTAAAGCATCAATTATAGTAGCGGCCTTAACCCACACTGCAATAAGAGCTAAGCATATCCGTGTTGTTGTGTGGCCTTAACTGTAGTTTGCTGTTTCACAAGCGTTAGAGAGCGCCTATATTTAATCTTTACCTACTCCTTTTTTTTCATTTAGGCAATTCATCCTTTGGTTTGTTTCCTATTTTACTTTTATGACCCCTCGCCCGCCCTTCATTCGTGTTAGTTGAAGTGTTGCAATATACGCCCTTGAGAATACCACATATATTTAGTCTCAGTTCCTGCTGCTACAGCACATCTATGATTTTGTTGTTGTAGAAAAAATAGTAAGGGTGTAACCCTTGGCCTCGTCAAACATTAAATACCCTACACTGCAGTATTTTTAAAATTTTGATTATATGGTAGGTGCTACGCATTCTTGTCAGAGTTCACCCAATTTTTGCTCAGATCTTTCACTAACTGTTCTCAGTATCTGAGAGAAATTTGGTTGGATTACCTCAAAAAATGTTTTTAGTATAGCATTTGCTTGTATGAGAGGTGCTTTGTCTTCCTATCCGAGCTCGTCTAGCTCTAGCTCAGTGCTAGCATTTATAGTCCTTAGTATTTGTGTAAAATAAAGTTGGATTATCTCAAAAAACTCTTTCGGTATAGCATTTTGAAACTTTTGCTCCCTTGTTCGATTTAACCCAATTTTTTCCCAGAGCTTGCATTTATAGTTTATAGTGTCTGAGTAAAATTTAGTTCCATTATCTCAAAAAACGCTTTCAGTATAGCGTTTTGAAACTTTTGCTTACATGGGAGGTGCCACACCCTCTTGCCCGAGTTTTCCCAGTTTTGCTCAGAGCTTGCGCTTACAATTCTTAAAATTTATGTGTATTTTGGTTGCATTTTGAATATAATTTTCGTATGAGCGGTAGGCGTGTTTGTTGATCGATTTTCCTCATTTTCAATCCCATGAGTTGTCTTTAACGACGAAGGCAGGATATTAAATTTTATTGAAGTTTCTTGCTCAGTTTTCCAAGAAAATGTATTTCCATGCACAACCAGGTATCCAGACAGACGGACTTGGCTTTATCGACTCAGGAGGTGACGCTGATCAAGAATATATATACTTTTCTATATATACCACGCCTGCTTCTCTGCGATACAAGCGGAAGGACGAAGTGAATATACCCTGGGTGTAAGGTATAATGATGCGGATATCGTTTTTAAGAGTCCTTCTAACTTTTGAGTTGATTTTTGGGAAGATTTGTTTTTTTACTTCATACAAAATCAAACCGGTCTAATCAACAGTAAGCTATTATAGTCGATTAAAAGTTGTTATTTCCAGAATTTGTTTGCAGAAAATGAACCCAATAAAATAACACATTATGTTGCCAATAAATCTAGACCAGATTAATCGATTTCGATTATAGTGATAATGTTGATATGTTCCAACAAATCTCATAAAATTTCCAATGAGGTATTTCTGTTAATTACAATACATTTCGTTGTTTCTTAAGTTGTTAAAAGAAAAACTACAGACTTGCCAAAGCGTTTTATCTCCAATTTGCTCTACTTCTCATAGATCTTTGAACAAGTCATTGTACGAGTTTTGGCCATAAGTATTGTACAGATTTCCTTTTACTGTGCAAAACTTTCTATTTATCTGTTGGCAGCTACAAGTAACTACATTGACTTTGTTGCTATTGTTGTTGGCTTCTGTAGGTACAAGTATCTTTGAAATTATAAAAAAGTTCTTTATTCTATTTGCCCCACTTTTTGTGTCCGTTCCGTTGTCTACTATTTTATATTCTTCAACTTTCATTTCCGTCGAACGGAAGAGATTTTTAAGGTATATCCTTGTTTTTTACGCATTTTGTTCTACACAGATATGTACATATATTTATATGTACAAAGGTGCACAGGAATTGTAAACTTTAATATTTAGACAGTATAATCAAAGTTGAATTTTCTTCTTTTTTGGTATTTTGTTTTTAGAAAAACAACAATAAAAATGGTTTGGAAAATTTAATAACGAAAAATTAAAATGCTGCGTGCGTTATGCACGTGGTAAACGTAGACATGGAAGGCATGTTAGGTGTGTAAATTGATTGCCCCTGCCTTAGACATTAATTTAATTTTCATTTAAGTCTCTTTAGATCTCATTACTTTCATATTAGAGAAAAAGATTCTCTGGTTTTATTTTTGGATTACTGGTAATACAATATAATGTAAAGCAGAGGAAAATAAAATCTGTATGAATCTAAGTAAAATCGTGAATTTTTTGACTTTTATATTTACCAGGATACAGAAAAAATAGACATTTCACGACTTTTCAAAGTTTTATGATAATTTAAGACTTCTTGTCGAATTTTTTGATATCAGTGTTTCTGGACTACTTTTTTCTACTCTTAAAATAATTAATTTATTTGTTTTCGATTTTTCTCAATATTCCAATTTAATTAAAAAGGTCACTTTATTGTTACTGGACAAAAATATATGTTTCTTAAATAATATTGAATATATATAAAGAAACTAGCTTTTACCCGCGACTTCGTCTTCGCAGTATTAGTACTTCAAATACCCTATTTTTGCACTTTCAAAATGCGTTCCCCTATCTTATTAAAATATTTACATATTTTTTTTTTTATACCGATCGCTTCGTAGGTACTTTCATTCAATATTTCCATTATCAAGGCAAATCTGTCGGAATATCAAGCTGATATTTAGTATTAATATGATCTCATTAAATCTAGTGGTATATGCGTAGGAGCGACTCAAATATACTTTCCAATTAATTTGTGTTTTTTTTTATTTGTATGAGAGGTACAACGTCCCCTTTTTAAATCACCCCCATTTTTCTTATAAATCTTTTGGAGCACAAAAAAACTGGTGGAGCAATTATGATTTTAATATGTTCTGTAGTATAGGCGTGGTACTCATGTTTATTCGAAAACATGACGTAAGTAAAATTTAAATTACTGAAAATTGTGACGCCATACAGACTTCCATCCCCCTTTTCAGCGTTTTAAGAACGATTTTAGAGATAAAAACTATTTTATATCCTTTTTAGAGTTTTTCACTATCTCCGTACAAAATTTCATCTAAATTGGTTAGGCGGTTTAGGCGTGAAAAGGTAACAAACAGACAGACAGCCAGAGTTACTTTCGAATTTATAATATTAGGATAGATAATGCAGGCAAAATATCATTAGTATCCCTGTCACAATGTCATTGCTGTCCATTTCTCAATCACGCAGACTTCATATTATATTTTATATATTGGGTTCGGAAAAAGTTTTTGGTAATCTTTTGTGATTCTTCAGTTTCATATTCAGCAGTGCTTTGGGAATGAAGACAAAAAAAAAATTATGTAACGCAGTGCAAAGTCGTCATCATTGTCTCTTGCATGCATAGGAATTGTCCCAAAACTTAGAAACAAATCAAATTCGTGGCGTTCAGATATATTTTCAAAGCTAGGGTCCTGAAAACTATGCCGCTGTGCCGCAAAAACCAAATTATATCATTTTTGTCCCCCAAAATAAGTAAGAAAAAAAAATTTATATCCGTTTGGATTACTCTTAACGATATTTCGGAGGAAAAAAAAAAGATAATGCTATTACCTTCAACTAATCAGGTTATATTACTGAAAATTGTTTTGTTTTGTTTTAAGATATAACCTGTGTTTTTTGCAATTTAAGTTAGGTTGATATAATGATGTGATGCTGAATCATTCAAAGAAGTGCCTTTAGAGAAAATGTTCAAACTGAAATTGAAAAATTAACTTTTAACATAAGAATATAAAGAATATTTTAAACAACCTGATGCAGAATAAATTAAATAATTTTAGCTTAACAGGTCGTATGAGTGATATTTTCAACAATTGTACTGATAAACAAAAGCATATAGGGGAATGTTGTCAGGGTTGGGCCGCTGTCAGGGTTGGGCCACTGCTATTTCTCGTATATGACACATGTAACCATCTGTGTTATAGCGTCGAATTATTGTTCTCGATGCCAGAAAACATTTTTAAGCATTGCTTGTCACCGGGATTGTCAATAAAAATGTTTGTGCCTTCGTGTTGTTTTCGATAGTTTAAAAAATTTTGTAATAGCAATAAAAAACGACTCAAAACTTAGAAAAAAACAATGCCACCGCAAAAGAAAGTATATATATCCATTAAGGGGTGAACCATTAACAATTTCCCAAAGGGAAAGTTCGATTCCCTAACCTGTTCACATGTAGTATTGAGCGATCGAAAAACACGCTTGTCGTCAGGGTTGGGCCACATCAATTTTTATTTCGAATCAGTAAAATAACATTACTCAATTGGTTTTTCTGAACACAGAACATGAGTTCACCCGTTCTACGATTTTGTCATTGGTCGGGCCTCTGCAAGCGGGCGCGTCAACTGTGAAATCGAATCGGGGGCGCCGCCCGATAAAAAGCACGGTCCTAACCTCCCCAGAGAACAGCGAAGAGTTATGTTAAAAGGAGCAGAAACACGATTTTTCGAAAACGCCTAAAAAACGTCCAAATTCAGAAGCTAAATGAGGTTTCCCACCGACAAAAGCACAAAAAAAAATCAATCGATGAAGATGTGGATCAAGACTTCTGCATTGTAAGCTTGAAACCGATAACCCTGAAACTGAATCGAAACAATTCAATCGCATGCATTGAACGCAAGCGAGACGTGCACTTGAAGTGCGTCAATCTGACAGAAAGTTACTATGTATGCCCAAATTGTGATTCAAATTAATGTTATTATGGTGATTTCCCATCAAAATTTTGTATAATTGAATGAAAGACAATAAAAAGTATCAGACATATTCATTACACACTATTTTAGTATATATTTCAAAGCATAACTAAATATTATGTACCAAAATTGGAAACATCAAAATGTTTTACCTTTTTGCTTCACATGGAATGCCCCAAGTACAACAATTAAGCTGCAATTGTGCTCAATATGTCTGTCAAAGAAATACTCACAAACACTTACAGAGAAAAGGCAAAAAACACACTACCACAGGTACTACAAAATAAAACAATCAGAACAACTACAGGTACAATGGCAGAAATTATAAGCAAAGCACAAATTAAGAACAAAACCCACGACAAGTGAACAAAGAAAAACAGGAACTGAGTATAAATACAAAACCCAAATAAAATACAAGGCATAAAAAAAAATAATGTAGTAGGGGAGGAAGGGTGGTGTAATCAGTAAGCAAAGTCCTTAACCACGTAAGTGAAAGACGACGTGAGCGCTATGGAAAATCATAAGAATATCAAAAGGAAGAAATGAAAAATGAGCAACACTTGAGAAAACACACAACGTTGACGATGGCAATAATGATGACGACAACAAAATAAAAGAAAAGTAAGGATGAATGCTGTTAATGATGATGATAATGACAATCAACATAAGAAATTTGTATTGAAGATGGTGCTTTTGGCGACTAATATACTGAGAGTGTTGAGTCAAATGTACGCACTACTTTACTTTGTAAAATAAAACTTATAAAACATTTTGTTTTGTAGTTTCGCTTGTGTGCACCATGAACACAAGTTTTTCTGTAACTTTATATGTTTTATGAGCTTAGCTGCAACATGTTGATCAAAAACTTTCTATTGTTAGCACTGACGATGTTGATGTTGTTACTAACGCTGTTCATGCTACTGATGAATAAATGAAATACTCATATTGTTGACAATATTGCTGAGTTGATGCTAATGATGATGAGATGGAATTTCAAAAGCATAGAAATGCATCCAACAAATTTCTAACAAAATAAGTGTTTAAATCGTGGACAGAAAGCATGAAGTTAAAAAATATACTTTTAGTTGAGATCTTTAGCAAATTCCTCAATTCAGTCGCATTAAGTCAACTTTAAGATCTAAGCAACATTGCATTGCTTACACATTGCTGGCAATCATTTACGTCAGTCTACCCTACGCAACTTCGCTTTGCTCTCTTGTAAATAATCCATGTCTTCTACAATCCGTACAATACTAACTTTGATTAACTGAAGGTATTGTTGAGTTACACTTAATGCCTTTGCATTAAGTCGCTTTTGCTGTTGCTGGCGCTTATGCTGTTGCTATATACTTTTGTCTCCACCATTCTGCCTTCGTCGCTCTTTGCTACTACATACTTACTACCTTCTACTATACATCTTGAGCAAATTGTAATTGCCAATGTTTTTGCAAACGCTCACGTAAGTTGCTGTTGCTGCTTATTGTTGTTTCATTGCACTTGCATTGTGTTGCTGATATCCTCTTAAAATGCTGACAGTTACTGTTTGCTTTACTTTCTTCTACTCCTTTTATTAAGAACATTTTCTTTATCTTTTTTGCAATTCAGTCAATTGTGAATGAGTTTGTAAAGATAAAAAAGTGGGCGTCATTGCAACACGCCCATCGCGTTTTTTTTTTTTTTTTTTTTGTGAAAGAATTCATCAGCAGCAACTTAAACTGTTGCTGTTGCTACTACAAGCGCAATATTTTTCTTATTTCTCTATGTGTCTATTGTATTATTCATCTACTACCTGTCTGTCTGTTTGGCATTTTGTGTATTTGCGTTTGTAAGCCAAGTTAAATTTTTGTTGGAATTGGCGTGAAGCTAATTTCGCTTTCGATTAAAACAGAATTTCTCTGCAGAATTTCTTTTAATTTTTTTACTTTATTTTTTTCTTGTGGGTGATTTGAATAAAATTTTCGAGTACCCCATTTTATTATGGAATTCTGTTAAACATCGTATTTCGACATGTTTTCCGTTCCTTCTTATCGAGCGAAAACAGCTCCAGAAATTTCCTTAAAAAAATAGTTTTTCAAAATTTGAACGGTTTGTGAAAAAATATCTCCTAAACCATAAGTCGTACGAAAAAAAAAAGTTGAGAATGGTTTGTAGGAAATATAATTTTCTACAAACAAGTCTATAACTACTTTTTCATTCATTTGGAACTATTTTTCAGAATTATCCGTATTTGCTTCGACTAAAGCAACATGGAAATCGTTCGTTAGCCGATCATTTCCGAAGTGCTCTAAGGATTTTGAAATTTTTTATTGAAAACATGTCGAAATACGATGTTTAACAGAATTCCGTAAAAAAAAAATGGGATACTCGAAAATTTTATTCAAATCACCTACAGGACAGGCGTGAACAAGTGTTGCGTGTGCTTTGCAACATATCCTTTGGCTACTTGTGATGAATTGCTCTCATTATGTTGATTTATTTGACTTTCACGGTTCTTATTTTTATATCTCTCTGTTCTCATGTGCTGCTTATCTTTCCGTATCGGTATATGGAAGTTGTGGAAAATTTTATATTGTCCGCAGAATATTATCAGCTCATTTTGCCCTAAACAGTTCATCCGACGTTGGTTGGTTTTTGTTTAAATTTAATATATATTTGTGCCATTTTCCAAAATTCAGAAAAACTTAATTTCCAACATCAGTAAACAGTAAACCGCACCAGAAAAGAAAGTTCACCATACACCATCGTATCTAAAGCATTTTTGCAAGGCAATTTAAAATTTTTTGATCATTTCATTAGAACTAATGTGGTACATTTGGATGGAAGGAACTAAAATCTGATGGGTAAGCAATAGAATGGTGCAAAAAATATGTCGCTCTGAGACATATATATTAATGTATCAAACTTCAAAATCGAACTGTAGATGCCGAAGATATGACGAAAAATGTTAATGAGCTACCCCTACGTTCGGTCGAAAAAAAAAAAATTTTACGAAACTACTTCAAAATGCTACAGATTCGATGGTTTACGAATGACTTTTTATTTCTGATAAGGTGAAAACCATTATGTTTGCAAAAGGTTCAAAATTTGTTTTTTTCAAAAAGTTTTAATGATATAATCGAAATACTTACAAAGCAAAAGTTAAATGATTTTTTGCGAGCTTTAATTTTCTGACATTAGGGTGGCACATTTGGGTGATAGAAACTGAGATCTGATGGGTCAGTACTTAAATGGTGAACTTAATGTCAATGGCTTTCGAAGCGATAAAATAGGTCTCTTTGAGACACGAATATTGATGTATCAAACTTTAAGATTGTACTTTAAATGCCGAAGTTATGGCGAAAAATGTTAATCAATGACCCCTTTAGGCTTAGGTTTAGTTTTAAGTGGCGGCAAATTAGCCACACATAGACCAAAAAGGTCCATAGTGATACCACATCATCCCGGGCATTGAGTCACGTGGATGTAATTAATTACTCAGATGTAATAATGGGGTTTCAGCCCTCTTCAGGCTTAAGCGTGAAGGCTTTAGAAGCCATTGCGAAGTTTTTGATTGGTTTTAGACCAGTATCTGAAAGTTCTTCAAGATTGTTAAAAAACATCTGTCCAATTTGTCCACGACCCCTTTGTTCGGTAAAAAAAAAAAAAAATTTAAATTGCCTTACGATAGGCTTTTTTACCTGTTAGGTGGTACGGTCTTATTCACACGCCAAAACAAAAGAAATCAGTTTCGAGTAAAATCGCCAGAAGACTTACGTGAGTTTCCTTGCAATGAAATTTTATGAAATATTGATTGATTGATATTGAAAAGCTAAAAGTTACAATCGAAAGCAATTACTCATACAATACAGAAGGCCTTGATACCCCAATAACTGAAAGAAATATGTACGAGCAAAGCGTTGTCGCTGTGGTACATATGTATTAATAACACTCATACGTCGCGTAGGCGAGTTATTAGAAATTGGAAAATTAAGTTTTTTTCTTAATATTGCGACCGGCTTCATACCTTTAAAATTAATATTTTTAATTAATTAATAATTTAATTCCCTATAACATTAGGTTTGCAGAACAAATATTCTGCACTTAGAAAGTTACAAAAAATCAATTTTTAGAAGATAATGTTGGCTTAGTTGTATACTCTAGAAAAGTTTACGTACAGACGTCTGTAAAAAGATCAGCAGCTTTGAAGTTTTGGCCAGTTAAAGTTATCTACCGTTTTTTAGTTCATTTTTTAGGTTTGATCGAAATTCGGCTGGGTTTTTTTTCAATCTTATTTTTTTTTTACCTCTATTTCACGAAAATAGACGGGCAGCAAACAAAATCAAAACTTCGTATATATGGTCGCTCTAATCTACATTAAGATGGGTCAATTTGTATGAAAGAAAATTTTACCGGTCTGGCTAAGAGAAAATTGTAAAGTTTGAATAATTTGGATAAATATTTTCACTGCAGTTTACCCCTCTAATTATTGCACGCACATAGGTTTGTTCTTATAAATTTTTATGAAGACAAGGAAAA
Organism: Calliopum simillimum; assembly: GCA_951812925.1. Taxonomy (NCBI): domain Eukaryota; kingdom Metazoa; phylum Arthropoda; class Insecta; order Diptera; family Lauxaniidae; genus Calliopum; species Calliopum simillimum. The sequence continues at coordinate 39,096 of CATOTO010000144.1, read as the reverse complement.
TAAAAAATCTTTTGCAAAATAATTCGGGGTGAGTTCTTTTACCGAAGTAATCTTTATAAGTGTGAAAAGTCCATTGCAAAATTGTGTTCGTTTAAAAAGATTTTAAAGGTCAAATGGTAACTTTTACAGAAAAAAATGTGAAAAAATCATCTTAATATACATACATATCATAATGTTACATGTATGTAAATATGTATGAGTCCTTCACTATTCATATATTGAATCTGTATTAAATGGGCGTTATAGGGTTATAAGCGAATGTTTCAGCTGCAATTGCTTGTGCTGCTACTGTTGTTGGTGAACCACAGTCAACCAACTTTAATGAATGACATATCTCGATAGTTGTCGTTGAATCCTTTGGCACACTCATTGAATGTCATTGTGTTGATTCAAGCAAAAATTGTGATTACTCTGTGCGCGTTGTTTGTGTCGGCGACTATGATGCCATTGATGATGACACTGTTGTGTTGGTCAGATGACAAACATTAAAGGTGGTCTGTTTTTGATGATTAGTTCTTCGTTTCTTTGCATTAGCTCAGGCCGAGCAGAATAAAATTTTTAAAGTGGGTTCTTCCAATAAAGTTTGACACTCAAAATTTGTTTTATACGATTACAAAATTATCGAATAACTCTGGAAAAGTACACATAGTACGTATGTTTAGAACTCGAAAAATGTTTGACAAAATAAAAAATGTTTAAATTTTGAAAATATTTAAAACATTTCTCAATTGTACTAAAATCGTATTAAGAAAAAAACGCAATGAACTCGTCGTAGGTTACCGGACATAATCCCCACTTCGTAAATGGGGATTATGACCGAAAAATTTCATTAAGATTGAACAAAATTTTTGCAATAATCTATTTAAAAAATTTATATAATTAGTGTTGGATGTTATAGACTGATCCGTGGCCGAAGGCCGCCGCGAAGCCGGTGTTGGATTTTTGGGAGTTTTAAATCCTAAGCTGCGGCCGCAGGCCGGCCACTTACCCCTACCCTTATGTAAAATTACTGTGGCTAGCAAACTAGGTGTTGGATATATTATAGACTAATCAGCGGCTGAAGGCCGCCGCGGAAACGGTATTGGAATTTTTGGGAATTGTAAATCTTGAGATGCGGCTGTTGTCAATAACAAAATAAGGCGTTAGGAAATATCGCTATGGGGATTATTTTCGTTTTTCCCTGAGGATTATGCCCGCAAGTTTTTCGGACATGGGGACTATGTCCGAATTATTCACGAAATGGGGATTATGTCCGTGGGGACTATGTCACGGCACCGTCGTCGTACATAGACAACATAAAGTTAGAAACAACATATCACAGTGAATACAGCGAAAGCACTACACAAAACCGCACTTAACCTAAAAACCAATAAACACATTTTGTAGTCCATTTGCAAAAATGACAGAAATTGCAATTTACACTTACTCAAACATCCGCTAGAAGAAGAAAGCTAGGTGATAAAAAAAAGAGCGAAAAGTATTGGTAAAGTATGGGAGTAAATAAGTGAAAAGCGGAAAACGAGCCCAGGTTGTACATCAAAAACAACTACAACAAATATAGTGCGCTGCAGCAGAAAAACGGTAAGCCACGTAAACAACCTGAAAGATTGTCAGATAATATGGATTGAAGTCAATACATATGTTTAAATGAATAATTGGACAGAATGTGCATGGACAAAAATGAGTGTCATAAATTTTACTTCTCTCAAAAATTGAAAGTAATTAAAATCGAACTTCAAACATAAATGAACATACCTATGAACCATTGGATAGTTCCGTAAAGTAATATTTACAAATTAAACATAGTAAAAAAACAAAGTAAATTTACTCTAAATTCCGTATATTTTATAACACGTATTAGGTAAAATATTTATGTTTTTTTTTTATCTTTATCTTTACAGCATATCTTTAAAGAAATTCTGTACTTTAAGGTCATTCGAAAATTCTGCATTTACTTAAACAGTAAGGTAACATTTTTTTTACTGGGGAATTGTCACTATATTGACCTGAAATTCTATTAAAATTTACTAGAAATAAAGTAGTATGAACTAGTTTTTTTCTTCGTGTATTGCAACAACATTACTGATATTGTGGTATTGTGTGTTGCTGACATTTTTGTTGTTGTTGTCACCATCAATATATGACCACATTTTTCATATCTTATTGCATATTCCTCTTCTGTACGCACATTATGGTTCAATAGAAAATTAGTTATTTATTATTGTAACTGCCACAAGGACAATTTGTAATTCGCAATTGTATTGCTGTAGCTTTTTGTGTATTTGTTTTCTACTATGTGTCTGTGTTAGTGTTTTCCCCTTGTTGCTGTTGTAGGTCAAAGTTGCTGTCTTACTCTACCATCTACACTAAGGGAAAAGTACAACCATTCTTTTTATTCAAGTGTGTTTTTAATTTAATTATTTATTGTTGCTCTTCGGCAATAGAAGAAAATATGGCCATCCTTGTACGCATTTGAGCCATTCCAAAACACTATACTTTCAAACAAAACTAAAGGACATCTTATTGAATAATATGGTTTATTGTTTTTTTCTCAATGTATACACTACCACATAAACAATAGCAGCAACATCAATAGCAACATGCGAAACACATCAAAGTTTAACAAATTTATAACAAGGATTTGCAAATCATCCGTTAATTGATAGTCATGCCAATGCCTCAGGATCTGGTCAGTATGTTCTTGGGTCCAATGGATTGTGGTTGCAAAAACTCTCGTATACTTACGTGTGCGTGTAATGATTGGAGTGTAAAGCTTTTATTGTATGTATTAGTGTGTTTTTGGTGGTTTGGTGGTTCAATTTGCCCACGTGCATCAGTGCTTGTACTCAAATTAAGTGTTGTTTTTGGGTAATCAATTAGGATTGCAGCACTTAGCAGTTAATTTGACATGATTTACTTAGCGTAGTACTCTAGGTACATATGCTGATTTAATACAATTTAATAAATTGCAATATATTTTATTGAACATTAAATTTCGAAAGATCTAAACTTTCTCTTTTATTTTAACCCTTCATAAAACGTATGACCATACATGGTGTTATCAAATAGTGGAAACACAATGGGATATCCTTTTTTAATTTCGGCTGAATCCCTTGGTAGGCAGTGTGAAATTCATTGACTGAACATACAACAAATAAGTGAACGATTTGCAATTAATCTTTTTGACAATTTATATCGATTTTGTATCTTCGAACAACAGCATCAGCGTAATATCACCAACACTCATTCATAAATGAAGGATAACATTCGAAGGATACAGGTAGGAAGAAATACAACAAAAGGTAGGGAAACTTGCAGCTCTGAATGGAAGCATTTTATTTGGTAACAGAGCTCTAGCAAAAAGATAAATTCAAAATGTTTAGTGTAGATATATTAACATCCATAAATATGTGAAAATGTATTTTTGATAGAGGTTGACACGTGACACCCAAACGAGATCGAAGATGATTAACACACGTGAAACATGATGGCCAGCAACCAAGTTCAATAGTTTGATTGTTCTTTGCTGTTTATGGTAAGGATCAATTGCTGTGGACGGTTATTTATCAGAGAATGGAATGTTCTTTGGTGATGAAATAATGTTGAGGTTAATTGGCGGCAAAGAAATACACATACAAATATTAAAAAATACGTAATCTACTTCAGCGATGCCATGATTTATGCTGATTAACTTATTCTGATTTCCATGAGGATAAGAAAAAGATTTTCAAATGGAAATACGGTTCCGCATGAAAACATAAATTAAAAGGCAGTAAATTGGGAAAATGGTTGAAAAAGTCGAAAAGTAATTGGCAAGGTCCAGAGTTATAAGTTAGCAAAGTCTCATAATTTTAATAAAGTAAGACAAATTGAAAATTTTAAGAATGGTGAAACTATTTCAAAATGTGGGAAATTTTGAAATTATTGAAAAAATCGATGAACGTTGTAAATCGAAAGGCCAAATGATAATTTTGAAACAATTGAAAAATTTAGATTAAAGAAGAAAATCTTTAAGCAGTCAAAAAATTTTGCTTAGTCAAAAAATTTTATTGAACTTGGATAGTTCAAAAAGCCAAAAAATTTTGAAACAATAGAAAACTGTTTAAAAAATCTTAAATTGTTGTGAAAACCACAATAGGTATTGTAATATAAGTATATTAAAGTTTTAAGTGAGGTCATCGTAGCTTAGGCAAATGCGGAAGCGGAGTCTAAACAGAAGGCGAAGTCGGAAAAATAATTTGAAAATAATTAAAAATCAAGATTTTATTTAAATTTAAGCTTTAATCAGACATAAAGTTTTCTTAAGGAACTAGCTGAATAAAATATACATAGGTACCTACATATTTAATACATATGCTTTGACGGCTGTTCATACCAGCTTACTTTAATTTTGAGTATTGGATATAGTACATAAGGGTTAGACTGGATGAAATTTGTATGGAAAAATTGAAAATTCATTCCCAGGGTATTAAAAAAATTCTTTTTGATATAGATAAGCACCATGTTAAATTAAATCTATTTCAGAGATCATGGATGGATCTCTAACCCCTTTTAAAACTAAAAAGTAAAACTGTTCAACTTTTTGTATAGATTTTGAGCCGTTAAATTCAAATCTGCAATTTATATCCTCATAAGTTCTGTATTTTTGGAAATATTGGCCATATCATTTTGTATCCTAATTTTCCACCTTGAATGAATAACATCATCAAAACTACAGAATTTATAGAGACGGATTCGAATTTTTCGGCTCAAAATCAATTTAAAAAGTTTAACAGTTCAAATCAAAAAAAAAAAATGTTTCATATTAGACCAGTCAAGTTAGATTTGAGGCTTGCACTAATCCCAAAGTTCATAAAACCTACACCAATCGACAGAGAATTTTTCTCTGAACAACACATCTTAATGGGGGTTTCCTCGTAAAGTACTAGATGAAAAATTTTTATGTTTCTCATTTAAGTAATATTTGATTATGTTATACCCATATATATCCTCAACCCAGATACAAAATATTTTTTTTATATTAAGTCTGGTCGAGCCGTTTCAGAGGAGTTCAAGCACAAACACCGTGACGCGAGATTTTTGACGATATTGGGAGAGGTGATCGAAAAAAGTAAGTAACGCTGGCTGTAAGATACTTCTAATGTATCACAAATTCATAAATTCATGTTTGAAAAATAACTTCTTTTTTTCGAAAAAGCCACACTTGCTGAGATTTCCCCATATATGTATGTAATGAAATCAAAAATCCAGCAAAATCAAATAAAAAGAATACGAAGAGTAAGCAGAATATATTAATTGAAAGTCCTTAAAAAAATGAAGCAGAAAAGATTATAGAAAAAAAATGTGGCCTACTTTAAGCGGCAGCAACAATAACAACAACTCAATGGTAACATTGGTAAGTACAGGGGCCAGTAATGCATACATAGATGCATATAAGCAAGAAATGACTGCATCCAAAAGTAATAAGTAAGGATATTGGCAGTGCCATCGATGATGATGTTGTTGTTGACGATGATTTCATCACTGAAAAAAATTTTGAAAATAGCATGACATAACTGTACAAATATTCTGTAAAGAAATATTATTAAAATTTTAATCCAAAAAATTCTTAGAAAATAGTTTCCAAATTTGTTTCCCTAAGCTTTGTGTGAGTCACTCATAGACTTTTCCCCCAAGTTAAGTAAAAATAAAATTTTAAACAAAAGCGCAAATAAATGCCAGTTTTTGTTTGGTTTAAAGGATTGAGGGGAGAGAAAAAAATTCAAAGAAAGTAACGCATTAAGGAAAACACCTTGGCCCATAAAAATGTTGTGAAAAACAAGTAACATCTAAGTAACAGCAGCTTTGTGACAGTTGACAACCAGCACAACACCAGCAACATATCTATGGCCTTTGCTTGAATGGTGACTTTGCCACATGCTTTCTTTACGTTGCTGTGTGCAAAATGTACCTTCCATTAGGTTTTGGAAAATGCCGCATTTGTTGACCAAGTGCAGCAGCAAAAAAAAAAAGCAACAATTTGAAAAAAATAAATATTCGGTCTTGTAGAAAAAAGAAAAAAAATCGCTATTTTATATTAAAAACTGAATAAAGTGGATAAAAGCAGCAGAAGAAGAAGTCGCCTGATGCCTACAAGGACATTATTTGCAGAGTGAATTACTGACGCCGCTGCCTCCCCACTGCCAACAATGAAGTTATTTTACAGCTTTGGTGATGTTGTGTCGTTTCGTGCGTCCCAAGGGAGGCAAAAGACAGCAAATGTCAGAAGTAATTTTGCGCGCAATATGATTGGGAATTATTGTTGTCTTTTTTTTATAAAATATTTCTAAGAGCATTAGAAAGTGCTGGCCAAAATGTAAATACACACATTTTACAAGTGTTATCTTTACTGAAAGTCGTTAAGCTGACAGAAGTCAAAAGTCAAGGGTAGCAAATAAAATTTTTAAAAATTTTGTGAATTTTACTTTTCTTTCATTGGGTTATAAGAAGTAATGGACTTAAATAGAAATTTCTCAAAATTTACTGAAAAAGAGTGTTGTAAGAGTTTTGTACCCAACAAATCGGTTTATCATTCACAATATGATTCACTGTGCACTTTGTCATTTCAGAATTCTATCAACAATTTCTGCAACAGCGCAGAATAAGAATCAGACAGCTATACAACAAAGTACTTAGCAGCGTACTGTAAAATCTGGACCGATGCCAATTATTTTCAAGTTAAGAACAAAAAGCGAAGAATAAAGAATATGCAGTCTAATGAAGCTGCTGAAGATTGTTGCTTACTTGCAGAACAACAACATTAAAGTAAAAGAAATTTTCCTTCTTTCCCAACGTGCACAAAAACGGATGAGGATCCGTTTCGAATCCATTACGAGTTCATAAAGGTATAAAAAACGTAATCCGCGGTAACGGATCCATTTCGAACCCGTAACGTACATCAAAAATGAATTCAAAACGCTTTGCTTAGATAAAAAAAAAAAACATTTTGAAGCGCTTATTAGCGAATAAAAAAAAATTAAATTCCGCAGTGCGGGCCCGTTTCGAATCAGAAACTTATGTAAAAACGAATTCAAAACGGATTTGCTTTTAAATATGTTAATGCTGTATATTAACAGAAAAAAACCGTTTTGATGCGCCTATTAGCAATTAAAAAATAATAAAAAGAAAAAAAAGGAAGAAAAATAAAGGGTAAAAATCCACCTCTGGTAGGATTTGAACCTGGGAAAATCCGTTTCGATTCCGTAAATACTTCAAATACGAACTCAAAACGGATTTGCTTTATTTAATTTTTATGATAAAAAAAATATTTTTGATTTGTTTTTTTTTTCTTTTTATGTTATTGCGTATGATTTTTGTAAACTTTTCAAACTCTCCCAGTGTGCCAAACGGACTCGTTTCGGATCCATAACGGGTTCATATTTTCGTTCTTTTTATCCGTTACGGAATCCGTTACGTATCCGTTACTGATCCGTTTGCGGGAAGGATTCCTAAAAAACAAACGAATCGTTTTTTCTTCTTTTATGGATCCGTTTCGAACCTGTAACGTACTTCAAAAACGAATTCAAAACGGATTCGCTTTTAATAATGTTAATGCTGCTTATAAAAAAAAAGAAAACAGGGTGAAGCGCTTATTTTTAATTGAAAAAAAACAAAATAACAAAAAAAAAAAAAAATTACTAGCCCGGCCGGGAGTCGAACTCAGGCTCCCGGGGTATTACTCTTTCATCCACGAGACATTAGACAACTAGGCTATTGGCCGATATGATGTTTACTTAACTGATGTAGACTTATTTGATGTTGAGATTTAAAGTTTGTATATTAAACAAATTTCTGTTGTTTTTTTATAAGTATTCTGTGTTGTTTTTCTTCCCTTCTTTTGATAAAAAATGTTATATACTCAAATTTGGAATCAAAAACATTTTTTCAAACAGAGTTTGAAAAGTTTACAACAAATACGCAATAAAATAAAAAGAAAAAAAAAAACAAATCAAAAATATTTTTTTTATCATAAAAATTAAATAAAGCAAATCCGTTTTGAGTTCGTATTTGAAGTATTTACGGAATCGAAACGGATTTGCCCAGGTTCGAATCCTACCAGAGGTGGATTTTTACCCTTTATTTTTCTTCCTTTTTTTTCTTTTTATTATTTTTTAATTGCTAGTAGGCGCATAAAAACGGTTTTTTTTCTGTAAATATACAGCATTAACATATTTAAAAGCAAATCCGTTTTGAATTCGTTTCTACATAAGTTTCGGATTCGAAACGGGCCCGCTCTGCGGAATTTAATTTTTTTTTATTCGCTAATAAGCGCTTCAAAATGTTTTTTTTTTTTTATACAAACAAAGCGTTTTGAATTCGTTTTTGATGTACGTTACGGGTTCGAAATGGATCCGTTACCGCGGATTACGTTTTTTATACCTTTATGAACTCGTAATGGATTCGAAACGGATCCTCATCCATTTTTGTGCACATTGGGCTGTTTGAAAAAATGTTTTTGATTCCAAATTTGAGTATATAACATTTTTTATCAAAAGAAGGGAAGAAAAACAACATAGCCCAGTGTGCCAAACGGACTCGTTTCGGATCCGTAACGGGTTCATATTTTCGTTCTTTTTATCCGTTACGGAATCCGTTACGTATCCGTTACTGATCCGTTTGCGGGAAGGATTCCTAAAAAAAAAACGAATCGTTTTTTCTTCTTTTATGGATCCGTTTCGAACCTGTAACGTACATCAAAAACGAATTCAAAACGAATTCGCTTTTAATAATGTTAATGCTGCTTATAAAAAAAAAGAAAACTGGGTGAAGCGCTTATTTTTAATTAAAAAAAAACAAAATAAAAAAAAAAAAAAAATTACCAGCCCGACCGGGAGTCGAACTCAGGCTCCCGGGGTATTACTCTTTCATACACGAGACGTTAGACAACTAGGCTATTGACCGATATGATGTTTGCTTAACTGATGTAGACTTAATTGATGTTGAGATTTAAAGTTTGTATATTAAACAAATTTCTGTTGTTTTTTTATAAGTATATTTATAAGTATTTCTTTTGATAAAAAATGTTATATACTCAAATTTGGAATCAAAAACATTTTTTCAAACAGAGTTTGAAAAGTTTACAAAAAATCATACGCAATAAAATAAAAAGATAAAAAAAAAACAAATCAAAAATATTTTTTTTATCATCATTAAAATTATTTAACACATTGGCTGCCAGACCAATTTTTGTACTGTTTCCCAGGGTGCCAAAATTTTTTTTTTTATTTTCATGTTTTATATGAAATAGCAGTCATTGTTAGGTGTTTAGTTACGTTTCTACAACTTTTGGAAGTCCTAAAAAAGGTTTAGTCCTGGCTATTGAATATCATAGCCACGGCACCCTATGTAAAGATAGACATCTATCTGTTTGCCAAGTGCCATGGCTATTATTTTCAATAGCCAGAAAGAAGAAAGAAGTGTTATAAAGTTAACAGTACTGTATATAAATATATATATGGGACGTTTCACGTCAAACGGCCACCTCCGTCGCGAGAATTTGTGGTGGCGAAAATAAAGTTTTGGATCCCAAAATTTTCATTTTTTTAAAAGCTTTCGAAAGCCCAGTGGCGCTTTTAAAAATTTCAATATAGCGACGTTGTAAAACGAGCCGAAAAGGAGCGTAAAATAATTTTTTTTTTTAATATTTCGACGTAAATTTCATCACCCGGCGGTTTTGGGGGTCACTGATCACGAATCTGAAGCCAGAATTTGAGAATTCTTTAATCCAAGATGTCGAATGCACACATTGTGGGAAAATCCTAATTTTGACCAAGTCGAAAAAATAAAGCTAGAGTTGTTCAAATTCGTCCAAACTTACACATATAGCTTGGAAATATTAAGGTATGCATTGTTTGAGAACCCTAGCGTTATTTTTCGACTTCTAGCTATTAGAATTTTCTCACACTGAAATAGTTTTTATTATTTCTCAAAATAAATGCCTATAAAATCTAAGCAAACCACAAACTCCTCAAACCATGTTCACTTAGCTCTAAGAGTGGTATTAGTCTTCCATTTTGTATTGAATTTTGTTTCTAGAGGCTATGCATTTTTCATGACTAGGCAAAATAACAAAAAACTACTGGCTATGGAAATCCATAGCCACAAGCCTGAATGAAACTGTACTGGCTATTGAAATCAATAGCCATGGCAGTCAATGTGTTAAAGCAAATCCGTTTTGAGTTCGTATTTGAAGTATTTACGGAATCGAAACGGATTTGCCCAGGTTCGAATCCTACCAGAGGTGGATTTTTACCCTTCCTTTTTTTTCTTTTTATTATTTTTTAATTGCTAATAGGCGCATCAAAACGGTTTTTTTCTGTAAATATACAGCATTAACATATTTAAAAGCAAATCCGTTTTGAATTCGTTTTTACATAAGTTTCGGATTCGAAACGGGCCCGCACTGCGGAATTTAATTTTTTTTTATTCGCTAATAAGCGCTTCAAATTTTTTTATCCAAACAAAGCGTTTTGAATTCCTTTTTGATGTACGTTACGGGTTCGAAATGGATCCGTTACCGCGGATTACGTTTTTTATACCTTTATGAACTCGTAATGGATTCGAAACGGATCCTCATCCGTTTTTGTGCACATTGGGAGAATACTTATAAAAAAGCAACAGAAATTTCTTTAATATACAAACTTTAAATCTCAACATCAAATAAGTCTACATCAGTTAAGTAAACTTCATATCGGTCAATAGCCTAGTTGTCTAACGTCTCGTGTATGAAAGAGTAATACCCCGGGAGCCTGAGTTCGACTCCCGGCCGGGCTAGTAATTTTTTTTTTTTTTTGTTATTTTGTTTTTTTTAATTAAAAATAAGCGCTTCACCCTGTTTTCTTTTTTTTTATAAGCAGCATTAACATTATTAAAAGCGAATCCGTTTTGAATTCGTTTTTGATGTACGTTACAGGTTCGAAACGGTTCCATAAAAGAAGAAAAAACGATTCGTTTTTTTTTTAGGAATCCTTCCCGCAAACGGATCAGTAACGGATACGTAACGGATTCCGTAACGGATAAAAAGAACGAAAATATGAACCCGTTACGGATCCGAAACGAGTCCGTTTGGCACACTGGGTTACCTCAAAATTTTACACTCGGACATCAACCAAAGGTATGTGGTGGAATACACAAGGCCAATTTTTTTGAAACTAAGTCATTTTAAATTTTTTATTTTTTTTTTTCGTAAAAAAAAACGAAGAGCGCTATTCTTTTTTCTGTATTTCATAATTTTTTTATTTCTTTGTTTCTGTATTACTTTTTTACCACGCTTTTACACCTTTACTTCTTTACTTTTTTTAATTTTTACGTTCTTTTTTCTTTACCTTTCAACTCCTATATTTCGTTTCTTCTTTGCTTCTTATTTTCTATTTCTTTAGTTTTTTATTTCTGTATTTTTTTTCTTTTTTTCTTTTTTTCTTTATTTCTTTACTTTCGTTCTGGCAAATGGACTAGTTCAAGTGTAGTTCATTAACTAGTCCTCTACCAACCAGTACTAGTCCAACTTCAATCCCTTTTGCTTAAAAGCAACTATTCTTTTTTGTATGTTGATGTCCTACGAAATTTCAATTGTCCCCTTCTGCATTACGTTTACAATAGTCCGGGGCTAGTTATGGTGTGAAGTAGTCTTTTAACAACTAGTCTTCAACCAGTTGTGTCGTGTGTAGTCAAGCTATTGTAATATTTATCTTATTTTTTTTTTTGATTTAGCTTAGCTTTTCTTAAAATAAAATAAATAAAGTTTAATTACGTAGCACACTGGTTCAAAATCCTTAAAAGCTGGCCAAAAGTCAAAAAAAAAGTTTTTTTAAATTAACTTTTTATGAACCGTATTGTCTAACAGATATTCATAGACCTCAAAAAAATTGTAAGAAAGATCCAGGTATTTCTACAATGCTCTTGGGATCTCTTCAAAAGTACGCTTATCAGACACAAAATTCTGTGAGTTAAAAGTAAAAATTAAGTGTTCACTGTAAAAGTTATGTGGTTACTTTAAAATTTAACCGAATTTAATGTTTGAATATGGAATTTCTTCTTAAAAGGAAATACTATTGAACTATCCAAAACTTGCAATAATTTATAGTTTTATAGTAATTATGATTAACTTAAAATTAAATTATTTCACAAAATCAGTATGCAATGGTTATGAAAAAAGCCTAGAACTAATTTATACCACGTCATACCACCAGGATTATTTGGATTTAAGAAGATTGAAACCTTTTCTAACACATAAAAAAAAATTGAGGTGCCTTTTTTTGCCCTTTTTCTTTAACATGATTTTTTCTGAAGCACCCATAGGAAAATTTAACTCATATTGCTTACCAAGTGTCAATATGTGTTGCTCGCCTGAAATGGAATAATTTTTATATTATTATACAGCTTATACTCCGTGATAACGGAATCTAAAACCCATTTTTATGTAGATTAATTTACCGTTGCACACAACTCTATCAAAGTTAAAGTTTTGAAATAAATTTTTAAATTAGATATACAAATTGAGCAAATGTTATTTTTGCCTTTTCGAATCGCCATATTGTTTTTTAAAAATCTAACATCAGATTCGTAATCAGTGACCCCAAAAACCCCCGAATAAATTTTTTTGTTGGATTTGGTTGAATATTTATGCAATTCGTCCACCATTTTGAATCTGCCATTTTCTTTTTTTAAAAATCTAACATCTAATTCGTAATCAGCGACCTAAAAAACCCCCAGGTAAAAATTTTCGTCTCGAAACTTTAATGATTTCGACTTTTGGCCAGCTTTTAAAGATTTGAACCAGTCTGCGTAGTGGAGGGGGGGCTAGTGTGGACTGGGGGCTACTGTGGACAAATTCAAATTCCCGCGCCGTTTTAAATTTTTTGTTTCTGTTTAATTTTTTTCAAGTTGGTATTTGCATTCTGCGTCACAAAAAAAAAATCATTTGTTGACAGTTCAGCTTTCCATGATAACGTGATCGAACGTGTTTTACGCAGCAAAAAGTAACTTTTTTGTTTTTTCGTAATTTCAGTGATACTTTTAAACTAATTATTCTTCTGCTGTTTTGTTAATAGATAATACAACTCAAACTAGTGTTTATTGAAATCATTGAAATTATTTTTGATGAACTTCACCGTAAGATTAAGGAAAAAAATATTTTTGTTTAAAAAAACATGAATGGGCTAGTGTGGACAACAGCTGAAATGACTCCAAAAATCGTCAGACCATTTCTAAAACCGACAAAAACGTGGAAAGTCATCAATTCTTACCGAAACACACACAAGCCAAAAGAAAAGAAAAAAGAAAAAATGCACCTCCAAAAAATAAATTACTAAAATGCGTTTTTGCCTATTTTTTCGTTTTTTTGTAATAAACTGTTCGATAATTTGAAACTTTTTGTAAAACACATGAGAAAATCCAAAAAAATCTTAAAGTAGGCGCTAAAAAAAATACCCGTGTCTCGTCGTTTTTCTCCAGCACGTCAGATTTTTTTTTAATCGATTTTTGAAGTTTTTTAATCCACTGTATATGAAAAAAACAAAAAAAAAACGAATTCTTGTGTTAAATCGATGAACCTGACTATATGATCCTTTCATCTGAGGTGTATCATGCGTTGAGTAAACTTATGCAGGATATTACGAGGAATATTTTTGTAGAAAATTTTTACCCTCTAAGACCCTTACATGCATGTTGGTTATTTTGACCCCCCCACATTTAGGTAATTTTGACCTACATTTGGGGGTTTTAACACAAGAAGGCGTTATTTTTGTTTTTTTCATGTACAGTGGATTAAGAAACTTCGAAAATCGATTAAAAAAAAATCTGACGTGCTGGAGAAAAACGACGAGATACGAGTATTTCTGTTTTTAACGACTACTTTAAGAATTTTTTGGATTTTCTCATGTGTTTTACAAAAAGTTTCGAATTGTCGAACAGTTTATTACAAAAAAACGGAAAAATAGAGAAAAAAGCATTTTGATAACTTATCAATGAATTGTATACAACTTTTGCATTTTTCCATCGATTTTCTTAAGTGGTATCTTATATTCTTCATAAATATATAGTCTTTGATACAAAACAAACAAAATATATAAAAAAGTTATTTTTTCTTGCATAAATTTGAAGTTGGTTTTGATTTTTTCTAATTTTTTTCGAAAAAAAAAGGGGATACCTTTAACCTCGTAAACTCGTAAACCATGAAAAACTCAAAAGTTTACGAGCTTGTTTTCAGGAACACACATTTCTAAAAACGTATAACTGTCATATAATTCGAAAAATATTCAATTCAAATTCAATTTTCAAAACAAAAAATATTTTTTCAATACATTTATTTGACAACAATCGCTCCCGTACTTTTTCGAGGCTATTTACGCATCGAATTTGCCTCGTAAGTTTTCGAGGCCTGGTAAACTTTTTTTTCATACAAATTCTTAAATTTTGTTTACAAGACTCGAAAGTTTTTGAGCTTTACGAGGGCTGCTAGATATATTTCTGGCCTAATAATGAAAATGCGAATATTTATCATCGAAAATGGTTTTATTGTGTTTCAAAGTATTCTCCAGCATGATTTATATACTTTTGCATGCGCCCAAACCAATTTTCGAAGCACTTTTCCCACTCCGATTGAGACACCTCCAAAACATGGTTTTTGAACGCTTCAGCAGCATCTTCTGGTGACGAAAATCGTTGACCACGCATTTTTTTCTTTATGTGCGGGATTAAAAAGAAGTCATTGGATGCCAAATCAGAGCTGTACGGCGGATGATCCATCAATTCGACGTTTTGACCGGTCAAAAAGGCGCTGGTTTGTGCCGATGTGTGAGAGCTCGCATTGTCATGGTGAACAATGATTCGTCTTCTCTTGTTCGTTTTTCGAATTTCTCCGAAGATTTCAGGCAAACAAACTGTAATGTACCACTCAGAATTGACCGTCCTACGTTGTTCAAGCGGAACAGTCGCCACATGACCAGTTTTGCCGAAGAAACAGGCGACCATTTGCTTCGTAGTGCTTCTTCCATGAACAACTTTCGTTGGCTTTGGCTCGTCTTCGAAGACCCACATGGTCGATTGCTGTTTTGTTTCGGACTCATACGCATAGATCCATGATTCATCACCTGTGACGATCTTATAAACGTCTTTTGAAGCACCGCGATCGTATTTTTTCAACATTTCTTTGCACCAATCGACACGAGCCTTTTTTTGAGCGATTGTCAAATTGTGCGGGATCCAACGAGAAAAAACCATTTTTACAGCCAGGTGTTCATGCAATATCGAATGTATTGGAGTGGAACTAATGCCCAAAGATGCTTCTATCTCACGGTTTGTGACATGATGATCTTGCATTATCAGTTCACGCACGGCATCAATGTTCTCAGGCACAACGGCCGTTTTTGGACGACCTTCACGGAATTCGTCTTTGAGCGAGCGTCGGCCACGATTGAATTCATGAAACCAGTTTTTCACAGTGCTATAAGATGGTGCTTCATCGTCATATAAAGATTTAAGTTCATTGATGCACTCTTGACGTGATAATCCACGTCGAAAGTTGTGAAAAATTATCGCACGAAAATGTTTACGAGTTAATTCCATTTTTTTGCCAAATTGATTTTTTCAAGTCACTGTAAACAACACAAATGATGGTCGTACGTTAAAACGTTCTGAGTACGTTTATGCTAAAAAATGTCAAACTTTCCAATGGCCATATCAGATTGCACCTAGCAACACTTAGTGTTGCCTAGGCCAGAAATATATCTAGCAGCCTACGTAGGTGCTATTCGAGGCTTTTACGAGTTTAAAGGAATCCCCTTAATGTTTTTTTTTAGAAATCAATGTACTTCGCCGAAACTAACAAACCAACCAAAAAGTGATGTGAATGTTAAATTTTATTACCTTTAATATGACATATAATACTTTTAAGCACAAACATTGGAATCAGCAGCCCATTTTACATATAAAATGAATAATGTCATTCAATGGGAATTTTGGCTGTAAACTAGTGTTATTTAAAAAACAAAAACAAAAATTGAATTTTGTTTTCGTTACAATTCAAATGTATATGCCCCTGCAAACTGGCCCCTACTGCATACCTTTTCCCCTAGATTCGGGCTAGTACTAACCGTAAACTAGTTTTTTTTTGTAATTTGTCTCATATTTTTACTGCAGGTTCTTTATTACTATTGTGAGTTTCGAAACAAATAAATTTTTGTATGGAGAGCCTGACAAATGTTTACATTTTCATGTCAAATAATGAAAAATTTGTCAATAATACAAAAAAAAAATACCAGTATAGGAATTCTACGAATGTTTTATTAAATGCCTGAAACTTTTCGTTTCACGTCAGATGTTCAGTCATTGTTTTAAAGTCAAAAGAAAAAAAAAAATAATAATTATATATCTCAATGTTTATTTCAAATTTTTTATCCTGAAAAGGACGGTTTGTTCAGTGTAACTAAATTTTTGTAATTATTATTACAATGCAGAACTGCCTGTTGCATCTCTCTCCATGTAATTTTGAACTTTTATTACTTTCGGCATTGATATCTATAAATTTTTAAATAAATAAATCATGATTTTTTTGTTATTTAAGTTTTTTTCTTATACAAGCTGTTTATTTTAAATAAAATATATTTTTTACTCTTGGGTTTCAAAATAATAATTTTCGGCAAACAAGATTAGCCTTCATCACCCAAGGATTTCGTTTTTGGCCTAACGATTGGCCGTACCGTCAGATTTTATATCAAGATGATTAAAACCAACCAACGCATTGAAACTATACATCGCATTGCTTCTAGATGAAAACAATATGGCTAATTGCACTGTTCAAAGTTTGGGTCCAATATGAAACAAACAAAAGGCGATTATTTGTCGATGTCTCCAGCTTATACTTGCAAGTCAGTGGCATAGATAAGATATCATTTTGGTGAAGGGGAGGTTCTGATAAACTCTTTTGTTCTTATGGATATATGAAAATCACGAAACAAAGCCTACTCATATGTGTTCTTGTTCATAATTTTTTTTTACAAAAAAAATAGATCTTCTAGAATTCAATTTGTTATTTTTAGACACAAAACTAAAAGATTTTATTTATACGTTGGTTTTTTTTTAATTGGTTTCGCAGACGACGATGGCATGCTTTGTCTGTCATGATACCAATACGCAGCAGCAGCCGCCTATGAGGAAGCGTTAAAGTAACAGTAAAATATGTTGCCATTGCTATTTCATGCTTATACATAGCTGATGCTGTTGAGAAGTGTTTGGCGCAAAAAGTGTTCGGTTGAAATAACAGAACAAAAAAAGCTAACAGCTAACATAAAAAGAACGCAGAACAAAATGAAAGAGTAGACAAGTACTTAGTATCGCTGAGTTACTCTTTCGATTTTTTTTTTTTTAGGCTTGGAATATAAAAAACTTAAAAGATATTTTTTTCTCACTTTTATCTGAGTAAAAACACAATTTTTGGCATTTTTTCTGCGTATAGATGCGAAAGTATCTTTGAGTTACAAAAGTATCTACAAATTTTAAATCCAATTTTTGGCTACGTTTATTTGAAAATACACAACTTTTAACATTTTTATAAAAAAATTGTATCTTTGCTGCAAGATATTGTAAGATCCAAAAGTACCTATGCGCTAGGAATATATTTTTAAATGCGCATTTGACAAATTTGTAGAATTATCTAAGAGATACAAAAGTATATAAGTGCTGTAGTAACTGTTATATGTACTATGTCAGAAACATTTCACCACTTCATTTTAAGATGAATTTACAAAAGTATCTAAAAGATACATAAGTATCTAAGGGATACAAAAGTATCTAAAAGATGGAAAAGTATCTTAAAGATATAAAAGTATCTAAGTGTTGTAGTAACTCTTGTATGCACTTTTCTGGGTTTGTTTTTGATACATTTACATTGAAATTAGAATTTTATTTTCAAATTTTTGCATTCATTTGTGACGCAGCTTTTAAGAGTCAATATCATTCAACTGATGCAAAATATATTCTAAGCTTAAGCAAAAAGAAGAAAACACACTTAATGCTGCGCCACTTAAGATTGCGAAAGCGTAATTTTTAAGTTTCTACATATGTATGCATCTTGCGGATACAAAGGGAACAAAATAAAAATTTCATTTTATTTTGTTTTTCTTCTACTTCGTCTTATTTATTTCAAATTTCTGTACTTTTAATATTTCTTTTATCCGCACTTTTAACTGCGTCTGCAGTAGAAGTTGCGCGCACTGAGTTAAAACAATAATTGCATCTGAGAAATAAACAAATTCGCAAATTTTCCGCGTAATGTTGCATCCATGCATCCGTTCGTACAAACTGCATTGATCTAAGCAGCGCTATCAATCCGAAATGCAACTGGCAACAACAACAAATGAATGAACCGAAGCAAACAACACCAGCAGCAACCAGCCGCAGCAGCAGTCCATATTCACAAACACGCGCGATGCTTGACAGAGTGATGGCAAAGCGTTGGCGGGACTGACGATGATGACAATAGTTAGAATATCTTGGTGGCTGTGGTTTTTGTATTTTTGTAAGGAAAATTTTTTACAGAATTAAAAAATAAAAATAAAAAAAAACACATTTTTTTTTTTTTCTAAGCTTAAATTGTTGTTGTTGCTTTGAAAGAGCTGCAGCAGCAAATACCGTGACACAATTTTCAACACCTAAAATTGACGTCGTCATCGACGCCATTGCCTTTGTTTTTTGCGTACATATGTATGTGTCTTGTTATTGTTATTGTTGTAAGAGTCTGTTATTTTAACACAACGCACCAACAGACGTTCTACCTCTGCGATGAACATCTTGAAACTATTTTGAAAATTGGCCGACAACTAAGAGCGGAGACCCCACAACTCAACGTCATCTGTCGTGTTATTCGCATTTCGAATTAGTTTTAATATACAAATATGACAGTGCTCTCTCTCTCTATCTTGCTCCCAGCTCTGTATTTGTTGCGCTCAACAGTTATTGTGTTGAGTTTCTAGCAATTGTATCTGTTGGATTGAATTTTTTTTATGTTAAGTAACTGTGAAATATTTATTTTATGCAGTTGCTACTGCCACTGTTAACTTAACAGCGTCATTTCTATCTCTCTTGCGCTCTTGTTGGTCTCTTTCGGTTGGATCATTAATGTTCTCTTGTAACTTACAATCTCACTTTTTTTTACTTATCTCATTCTGTTTTATTCTTCTACCCCATTATTTTTTTTTTTCGCTTTTTCCACAACTCTGCTTGTTCGTACCCCTCGCAGTGAATCTGTTGTATCTACAATTTAATCGCACTGTTGCTAATAAATGATTAATGTAACACGTATTTGGTGGATTCATATTTCTCATTTATTGTTTTTATGGTTTGAATTTGTTCTCTATAAGATTTTCTTTGGCGTTGTGGGTGTAAAAATTGTCAATATTCTTTGGAACTCTAGAGAACTTTGGGGAAATTGCGTGATATTCTTTATAAAATATAAAATCTCAAAGTCTCGTCGAATAGCAAAACACTTCAGATATAATGGTAAGATAAAGCAATTAAGAACACAGCTTATGAACTTTATTTCTGTCTCCTTATGACCATTTCTAGCTACTGTAATACTTATAATCTAGTGATACAAAAATTGGCCCTTAGCTATTTTTGATTCCTACCATTAATCATGTCGCATACTGCGTTGGCCCATGGACAAAAATCAAAATTTTTTGTGACTCGAAACTTAACAATATTGATATCAATCGACAGATAATTGCATCAATAACATAAAAACAAAATATTTAGGGGAAAGACTTAGTTTTGGCCACGATGTGACACTTCAAAGTTGAGATATTTTTCAAGAAAAAATCATGTTTTGTTCAATTCGTTTTGGATTCTCTTAAACAAATAATTATCAAAAATTTGTGTTTTGATTAAATGAAGTTTTTTATTATATAATATTTAAGTTAATAAATTGAATTAAAAAATTTTAGAAAATATATAATTTAATATATATTGTAGTGATTTTAATATATGATATTATGATATGAAAAACTTCAGAAATTGACAAATTTCGATGAAAAAAAAAAAACAAATCTTATAAAAATAGGTACCGTTTTTTTTTAATCTACTAGTAAGGACTCTATATAATCAGGAACTGCAAATAACTTATCCTATTTCGTCCTACAAATATTTTTTTTTTTTTTTTTAAAATGCTTAAAATGAAAAATTTACATAAAATATAAAAATTTATGTTGACAAGCTTTTTTGTTTTTATTAACACAAATGGTCTGAAAAGTACAAAACATTATTTCTTCTACGTATATTTCACTTTTTATATTAAACATTACTTTTTCATCATCGATCTCCTTCTATTGCTGACCATTGCTTGTATGGGCTCAGCGCACTGTGTGTCGGGTCAAGACCAATTCTTGAAACAAAATTATACCATGGTGGAACAATCGGACCAAACCGGAAGCATCTTTAACAGAGTTGAGCGGTAAGCTTCAACTGAATAAAACAAGAAAATTGGAAGTGCTAAGAAAAAATCATAAAGAAATTGCTGCTCATATCTTAATGACCTCAGTTTGTGGTTGTGTAAAAACCAGTAGAATTATTTTTAAAGAATGCACTAGCTCGAACGCATTTCTGAGAAACCCCAACGAAATCTTGCCAGGTTTTGTACCTTCTGGGAAATTAAGGCAGTCGGAAAACCTCACTAAACTGATTGAAAAGGAGCTCAGGTCATAACAGACAAGAATATCAAATAGACTTTAAATTCTTGTAAGAACTTTAATACTCCAGGAACAGATGGAGTATTTCCAGATCTTTTTTATAAAAAGGCTCCAATTTTTTTTTGCGCTTTATAGTTAGGATCTTTTAAAAGTATCCGATAGCGTGCTCGAATCCTGTCAAATGGAAGGAAATAAGTAATAGTCGAATATGTCTCAAAAGTTAGGGACAGGCCTGATGACCTATCTTAATCTATCAGCTGAAATTCTAGGGAAAAAGGAACGAATACGATTCGTTGGTGATTACCATTTATAGTATGTATACAGGTTTATAGCAGATAAGACATAAGAAATACGTGTTTGCTTGCATGATCGAAGAAAGTTCAAATGCTCAGACGAAAGTAAGGGAGACTGGGGCACATTTGACACTCACAAAAATAACACAGAAACATTAAACAAAACATTAATACATATATTTTTTTCATTTAAATACAAATTATAAGTATGTATGTATTATCGAAGACTTATTTTATATATAAGTGTGAGAAGTCGATGTCAAATACGTATTTAGTGCGTGAACGTGAAGTTGAGGCTGGATTTGTTGGAGTTGGTAGTTTAACCTCAATTGCACTCCTTAAAGTCAGGCAAACATCTTCCACTTTGGGTTTTATAAAAACCAAATTTAATGGTGAAACTCTTCTCAAATAACTGATCTTGTATCAAGTATAGCTAATTACTTCTACAATTTCTCCCACATAAAAAAATGGGTTTTTGGATTTTTCGCCAAATTTTCCAAGGATAATATATAAGTATAAAGTACAATTTCCAACCACATCTCTAATAAAAAACATCTAGATATAATGTTAGGTAAGACCTAGTTTTGTGGAAATTTCTTTGGTCTGGATTTTGGGTAACACCATCGTCAAGATATCTGCAGCGCTTTCACATGATGGGGCGTACTTCAAATCAAATTGATAATTATTAAAAACTTTGCATACACGATGAACTTTGATGTCAATATGTTTACTTCGGGAATTCATCCATCCAGATTTTCAAATTCAAATAAGTGGTAGAGGTCCTAGAAAGCATCAATTCAAAAATCTTGTATTTTAGATAAAACAAAAGTAACAAATTATATTAAATCAAATGAAATGGTTTTTTGTATTGGAAGTCGGAGTTTCTCTCTGGTTTCCGATATTAGAAATAGCGTATTTATCTTTTTTTCATTGCCATCGCGTCTGTTCATCTTCATTTTATAGTGGTATGCCATATCTTTAAAAAGATAAAACTAGAAAATCTTCTAAAATACACAAACACATACTTATGTCTGGACGAACTTCAAATGTGCCCCAAAATCTCTTGAAGAATTAAAAGTATTTTAAAATTTAAACTATTTGACTTTGATAAAAAACACTTTTATTCTATTAACTATTAAGGTTAGTGCTACCAAATTTTCATATTTACTTTTAAAAAACAATACAACTTTATTTGCAAAACCCTTACGAACAAGATGCCGAAAGTTACAAAAAAATACACAAAAAGTTGAAAAATCGTATTAGCTCGGGAGGAGTTGAAAGAGAACTGCCAAAGTTCATTAAGTTGCTTCCACTCTAATTAGTTATGTTTCTGCATTTCAGGTTTTTGGTTCGAAAGGTGTGTTCACAACGAAAAAAGGCAAAGTAAATGTGCCCCGGTGTCAAATGTACCCAGCTTACCCTATATGCAATAGAGCTTTGTCTTGGCTTTTGCAGAAATGAAACATTTATATTATTTCAAACTAATACTTCAAGTTCTGAGGGAAAGATTAACCTCTCAACACATATTGTTAGAACACGTCCTACGTCCCAATTAAAAAAATCCAGAATGCTTTCAGTATACCGCTCAGCGATGAAAAGTTTTTGGAAAGTTCGGGAGCTGAGTGACCATCAAAAATTTTAAAAAATTCTCAGCTCACATTTTTGACATCACCTTTCAGATTATTAGGGGTAGTTGTGGAAATTTCAAAAATAATTTTTTTTTTTCGAACCGCGAGCCTAAAGCGTTGAGCTTCATTTTTCAATTTGGAACTTCAGAGCCACGAATTAACCATCTGGTTTTAAATTTTCGATACTAAGAAACATGAACATGAAAGAGACTTGGTACATACGAGTATGTAAAATGCATTAGAATAACTAGACAAGGTAAAGCAAGGCATACAGGGATATGATGGTATTTTGCTTAAAAGATGCAATCGATAAGGTTAAAAAGCTGCTGGGAGGTTATAGAGGAGGTCTATATTAACTAAAAAGTGCATCTGGGGTGGGCTTAAGTGTACTCTTAAAGAGACATAGGGTTGAAAGTGATTTTTTGACTTGTTTTACAAGAAAATTTTTATTGGATTACCCTAACGTTTCAGAGGAAATTTTTTGGAAAAAAACTTTTAGCTAATTATTTTATCTTTTTAAAAGTGTATTTTGTTTATAGGTCTTAAAAGGACTTCTTAAAGTTCTGGACCTTTAAAGTTGATATTTCAAACTTTTTTCCTATTTTTTGACTTTGGCATCAATTTTAGTATAAAAATGTCCTATTAGCATACCGTTTTATAATTTTTTTTTAAATTTTTGTTAAATTTCGTTTAATTCGGTGGTACATTTGTCATATAAATTTTTTGTTTTAAGATCAGAAAAAATATTCTTTTTGTAACAAAACATGCGCTGCGCGTGCTTCGTTTAGCGGAGCTTTCAATCGGATTGTTCTTGGAAAGGATTTTATTCTGACCTGAAATTTAAGAACTGGTATGAGAAATGTAACACCGACTTAAAGGAAATTTAACACTGACCTCAAAAAAAAATGAAATTGCCCAGCGGGAAGAAATCAAGCTGCTTCCAAAAAGAGCGCAACAGTAGCACATCTCTGGTAGCATACAAAATAAATATCCAAAAGATAAAGAAAAAAAGTAATTTTTGTGAAATGGAACTTAAAATTTTGAAAAACTTCCACGAAAGTATATTTCATATACGGTAGCGTATTTGAAGCGTATTTTTGCTAAGACATGCTGTGTTAAAAAAGATAAGTAGGGAAAACAGCACTGGAAGCAGCTTTTTGCTTCCCTAGAAGCGCAACTGAAGTCGTTTCAATGCGCTTCCGTTTCCCGTTGGATGTGTATGTTAAGAAATGTTTTTCAAACCAAAATGGCCACCAAAGTCAGAAAATAGGAAACAAATTAAAAATATCAACTATAAAGGTCCAGAACTTTGCGAAATCCTTTTAATCCTCATAAGCTAAATAAATTTTTAGAAAGCTCATACAAACTCCGTAACCTTATGGATTACACCCTGGATATATTTATTTGTAAAAATTTATGTTATTGCTAAAAACATAGTTAAAACTCTATAAATACAATAGGGTTTAATTTTTCATACAGATATACATAAATATAATTACCATTTTTTGTACTTAGTTCTTATTTTTTGCAATTACACATATCTACTGATAAAATATAAAACTAAACAATTAGACCAAATTAAGTTTATTTGCGGCGTAAAATATGTTACCAAATGACGCAATTGTTTTAAATCAAATACAACAGAGCAAAAACAACAATTTAAAATTCTTTTAATAAAACATTTAACATTTTAACCCTTTTAATCTCTTAACACCAAACCAACATAAAAGTCGCTAATATTTTTTTATGAATTTTTGTATTTTTTATAAAAAATGTATCTCTGCTTTTACCCGACCAACCATAACATAAACAACAGCTCACTCCAACAAATTGGCTTATTAGGCGGCTGCTGCTAATTTAAAAATATAAAAAGAAGAAGCAGAAAAAGCCATTTTCACTTTTTGTTACGGGTACTAAAACCTAATGTTTCCAATATTTTTCCGCAACAGCATCAGCCAAAAAAATATATATCAAAGATTCACAGCTAAAAAAGCCAAATAACACATAAAAAACACGAATAGGACAATGAAAACAAATGTTTATCTTTGGCTAAATGCCAGAAAAAACAACCAATGTACCACCAACATTAACAGCAACAGCAGCAGTAGCCGAATTAGCAGCAGCAAAGAAACTCAACAAAGAACCAACCAACCCACCACAACAGCTTTGAACAGAACAAATTCTGAATTTAACCCCTTTGGCATTGAAGTCTAAAATTTTGTCTGATGTTTACATTTAGCAAACGCATGCTAGCACTGATCTGGGTTAACTTGTAGCAACATACATATGTTTTTGTTATGTTAAATAGTTTTCATACATATGTATATTAGGGGTGTTTTAGTACAAAAATTTTGGATTTTGATACTTGACACCCCTCCATTTTGTGAGGTTGGAAAAAAAATGATTTTGCAAAAAAAAATTTGGGGGTGGGGTGAGGGTAAGTGTTGGCGCATCGAAATAATTTACTTACAGCCCTACAAGAGGGGCCACCTCTAGAGGGTTCAAATGTATGACCGACCCACATTATTTTTTCTCCCCCAACATTTTTACCAAGCATACCTACCTCTTATCTCTAACCCCTAAGTGTGCTTCCATACAAAATTGTCATTTTTAGGAAATCAACCCCCACCACTCCCAGGGTGCCTCTAAAAGAATCAATTGTATCACCTTCCCCTAATATTTTTTCCTCCGCAACATTTTGTCCCACCATACTTACCCCCTATCTCTAGCTCTTTAGGGGGCTACCATACAAAACTGACGTCATAGACATAAAAAATATGGAAAGGAAATCGTCAAATAGGCCCATAATTGTCCAGGAGTCTCTACTAGAGGAGTCAAATATATGATCGACCCCCATTACCCCGCCTCCAAAGTTTCACAGCTTACCTACCCCCTATTTCCAATTTTTAAGGGGGCCCCCATACAAAGTAACGATTTTTTTAAAAACCGCCCCCACTGCCCTAACTGGACCATGGGTACCCCTAGAAGGGTCAAATGTATGACCGACCCCCATTAATTCTAGGAAAATTTATAAAAAAAAAAATTGTATGGCAGCCCCTTTCAGAGTTGAAAATAGGGGGTAAGTATGTGGGGGAAAATATAGGTCGCGAAAAAATAATGGGGGAGTACCCATGGGCCAGTTAGGGCAGTGGGGGCATTTTATATAAAAACAGCAACTTTGTATGGGAGCCCCCTAAGGATTGGAAATAGGGAGTAGGTATGCTGAGAAAAAACTTTGGAAAGGGGCTAATGGGGGTCAGTCATATATTTGACTCCTCTAGGAGTGACTTCTGGGCAGTTATGGGCCTATTTGACGATTCCCTTTCCATAGTTTTCATGTCTATGACATCTATTTTGTATGGGAGTCCCCTAAAGAGTCAGAGATACAGGTTAAGTATGTTGGGGGAAAATGTTGGAGAGAAAAAAATATTAGGAACCAGTCATACATTTGACCCTTCTAGGAGCACCAAGGGAGTGGTGAAAGTCGATTTTCTAAAAATGTCAATTTTGTATGGGAGCCTCCTTAGAGGTTAGAGATAGGGGGTAAGTATGCTTCGTAAAAATATTGGGGGGAGGGAAGTAATGTGGGTCGGTCATAAATTTGATCCCTCTAAAGGTGACCCCTAAACATTTGTAGGTCTGCATGTAAATTTTTTCTATTTTTCTCTCACCTTTGACCTCGATGCGCCAAGCTTTACCCTCACCCCACCCCCAAAATTTTTTTTGCAAACTCATTTTTTTTTCCAACCTCACAAAATTGAGGGGTGTCAAGTATCAAAATGTTGTTACTAAGGATCTCCATACATTCTTAAAACACCTCTAATGTATACGAGTTTCTGAAATTCACGTTTTTAGCACATTTCTTTTGATATGTTTCAAAAAGATGGCCACCTGATAACTTGCAAATTCAATTGTAACAAACATAGCCAACTCTAACGTTACACAGTGTCGCGAGCCCATATATGGAGCGGCCAAAACTAGTAAACGTTATCCGATTTTGATAAAATTTGGCACAGTGATGCCTTTTGTTAAGATTATGAAAATTTTAGAAAATGCGCGTGGTCCGCTCTTTTTTTTTTAAGTTAACTCCCAGTATTAAAAACATTAAATATTAACCTTTTAAATGCTTTTAGATCTTTCACGATCAGATAAGAAGCAAAAAAATTATAGCAGTTATATTAAGGTGAAGGTGAAATATTTCAATTTAGAAAACTCACTCATTTGAAAAGGCAAAAAAAAGACTCTTAAATGGTGTGTCGAAAAAAACTTATACACAATTTTTACGGCATAAATTATCCTGTGTCCAACGAACAATTTCTTTTTTTTTTTTTTGAATCACGTTAGCTGTTAAAAATATATAAGATATTATATTCATTCAAACTATTCATTTTGAATTGTTATTTTTTTCAAAAGGGACAGCGAAATAAAAGTACGTGAAAAAATAATTGAAACTTTTCAAAAAAATCCCTTGTGGACTTTTAAAAAAATAGCAACAGATCTCAAGGTTCATCGTCACACTGTTTCAAAAGCCATTAAGCAGTATAAAGAAGACTTAACAATTGCACGAAAATCTGGATCAGGAAAAAAAAAAGGTCCAACAAATATTGGTAAAGCAAAAGATGGCAAACAACTCTTTCGAATACCGGACAAAAAAGCAAACAAAATTCCCTAAAAAATGTTTTGTATGGCAAGCCATTTGCAGTTGTGGCAAAAAAAGCCAAGCATATCTGACATCAGGAACGATAAATACAGAAATGTATATTAAGAAGTGTCTTCAAAAACGGCTTTTGCCTTTCCTAAGACAGCACAGAGTGCCTACATATTTCTGGCCCAATTTAGTATCATGCCACTATGGAAAAAAAGCGCTTGATTGGTATGCAAATAATAATGTAAATTTTTTACCACGGGAGGGAAGCCCACCCAACTGTACAGAACTCCGGCCTGTGGAGAGATATTGGGCGCTCGTAAAAAGGGAATTGAAGAACACAGGACGAAAAAAAGGACTTTCAAAAATTATTTATCTCCGTCAACTTCTATGCTAGAAAGATGTTTATTTAAAAAACTTAAATGTGCAGAGCTGCATCAGCTAATTTTGATTTTTGGACGGTAATTTTTTTTCCGACTAATAGTTTTTAAGTTATTTGTTAAAAAATTACTTTTTTGATCTTTGAACTCCCAAAAAGGCGGGTTAAGCCCCCTGTTGATTAGGGGACTTTTTTGTAAGGAAACTATAGTCCAATAAGCAACTGTGTCAAGTTTGAAGGCCGCCGCAATTTTTTTTTTTTTTTTTTTAATTTTACTCTACTAAAAATATTAATTTTATATTGAATTTTAATCGAGGTCACCTTAGAAAATTAACGAAAAAAAAAACTGGGGCACATTGGGGCACCTTTTTTCATTTGCTTGTACACTAGATAGTATCGACCTCCATACAAAAAAAAAGTTAGAATGACCGCCCCCAGTTTGAAAGCTAATATTGAAAGAATTTTAAGGAAAAAACATTTTTTTTTTTTTTTTTTTGTCTCTAAATTCGATGCAGTTTTGTTTTTATATCTCCGCCATTTGACCACCGATCAACAAGTATAGTATATCATTGTAAATGTCTTAACATGGACTATATTTTATTTATAAAAGTCATTTATCTCCGATTTTTTTTTTCGACTAGTTGTACTCATTATCTCAGTTTTTACTGCTCTAAGGAGCCAAGATCACCGCATATAATTAAACCCCATAAAAAGCCATACAATTTATCTCCACAAAGTTTCCTCAAATTGTTGAAATTGAAGAAGTTATAGCGAATCTAAAAGTTCAGTACAAAATATGATAAACACGATGTTGATGCAATATATTTTTTTTTACATTTGACATTTCAAACAGCATGCAAATAAATAAAAAAAAAATATTGCATAGCCTTAGGGGGCGATATTCATTTTTGAAACATCCTGTTTTTCATATTTTGTACTGAGCTTTTAGATTCGCAATAACTTCTTAAATTTCAACAATTTGAGGAAGCTTCATAGACAGACATATAAGAAAAAATAAAACTGCATCGAATTTAGAGGCCGAAAAAATGTTTTTTCCTTAAAATTATTCTAATGTTATCTTTCAAACTGGGGGCGGTCACTCGAACTTTTTTTTTTTGTATGTGGGTCGATACTATCTATAGTACACTGTACTTACCTCTTTTTGTTTCTAACTAAGGCAATATTTGTTTGTCTGTGCCTTTTCTATCACCTCCCAGAAGCTTTGTAATCTCATCAATTACATCCTGTATATAATATTGTACACCTTTTCACATTCTGTATAACATACAATTCGAGTTTCATTAATTTCCTCTCTTTTTCTGTCCATTGCCAATCAACATCCTTTTTCTTTTGTTGCGTTGAATCCTGACGTGTGGCTCGTCTTACAGCATTTGACGCTCATTCGGTTTATAGTGAATTTCCTAAGAAGAAGAAGAAAAACATATTCCGCATGAATGCTATTTTTGCGTAAAGGGTTGCCCTGACTGTCTGTCAGTCAGTCATTCTATTTGAAGTGGCTATCGCGTGTACCTTTTGTTGTTGTGATTGTTGTGTGTTAGCAAATGTGTCCCAAGTTAATTTGAGGTTCCGATTTGGTTTCTTTTATTAAGGTATAACTTGGTTGACTGCTAAAGGACGAAAATAGAACAGAGTGTTGCTATTTATGGGATTGTAATGCCGCTTAGAGAGACTGTGGATTTAATATGTCGGTAGCTTTAAATAAGTAAAACTTTAATTGGCAGAGGCGCTTAATCACATACAAAATTCATAACAAAATTCAACATGGCGGTGCAATATTTAAAAAAAATTCCACAAATTTTTATAGATCCGGGTATCTTAAAAAAAATCATGACTAATGATCTTAATTTTACATTTTTATTTTTTACTTTAATGCAACAAAATTTAGCTTTAGCACGCGTCATTAGAAATGCTCGCACACTGTATGGTACCTGTTAAGGACACCACTTGCTGCAAGGTTCAAATAAGCCATTAAAAGTCACCGACAGACCACAGCAAAAAAACATAAATTGAAAATTCATATAACAACCTGAAAGGTCTTGACAAAAGTAGGTAACCAATATCTTACTAATGCCACAAAAATATCGAGAAAATGAGCCAATGCAAAAAAAGGTCACATTAGAAAGAATCCTATGATTTTTCGAACCCTTTTAAAGTGTTGAATAAGAAAAAAAAATTATCTTTGCAACCTGAATGCTTGTAGTTACTTTTAAATGGTGTTAATCCATGAGTTATTACGCAAAAGCATGCCAAAATCTGTAAACCACGAAAGGTTAAAAGGTGTTAAAAGGAAAAAAATTCAATAGTGATATCGCATTTATGCCACCCAAATGAAATCGGTTTTTGCAATCGCATACTCTTATACTTTAAAATGGCGTTTCATTTAAGCTTCGAACCGTCACTCCATTCTACGTTAACATAAATATTGTCATTGATATTGATATTGACAGAATGTGATGTTGTTATGATGTTGGCAATATATTGCATAAATTTAAGAAGCGAGCAAGAAAATGTAAACCGGTGACCAATGGATATTCTGTGATAAAAATGTGGGCGATTGACAGAAAGAGGCATAGCATCTCTCTTTATAATATTTTGTATGAGAAATGTTTTGTGATTGAAGAGATACATTAACCAAATAGATGTTTTGAGATGAAATGGTTATCGTAGAATAAACTTGCGTTGATTTCATTTACTAAAATTTTCGGAGAAGAACTATAATTTTTTGTGAGAATCTCGGCTATTTTCTACATCGCTAAAATGAACAACAGGTAAAAACACTCTGAAACATAAGTACAAACTCATATATATACATAGAATGGAAATTTGTGCTTTAATATGCTTACCCCTGGAATAGTTTTTTTTTTTTTTTTTTTTTTTCAACATTTGCCATTGCTGTATAATCAACACGTTTTCAATTTGAGTTTTGTTCCCTTTATGAACAAAAAGAAACAAAATACTCAATTAGTAAGGGTGTTATTTTTGGCCTGGCCAAACATTAAATACCCTACACTGCAGTATTTTGAAAATTTTGTTTGTACGGGAGATGCCACGACCAGTTCTACGAATTCTCTTAGCTTTTACTCAGATCTTGCACTTACTGTTCTCAGTATTTTGAGGAAATTTGGTTGCATTATCTCAAAAAGTGCTTTCAGCATAGCATTTTGGATCTTTTTCTGATATGGCAGATGCCACGACCTCTTGTCCGAGTTTGTCTAGTTATTGCTAAGGGCTTGCATTTACCGTTCTAAGTGTCTGAGTGAAATTTTATTGGATTATCATATTGGCCCTATGCTCCTCCTAGGAGTTAAAGAGAATACATACATACATACACCTTGAAAAACGCTTTCAGTACCACACCCTCTTGTACGAGGTTATTCAGCTTGTATTTACTGTTTTTAGTGTCTGAGTGGTTCGATTATCTCAAAAAACACTTTCAGCATAACATTTTGCAACTTTTTTTCATATGGGAGGTGCCACGCCTTCTTGTCTGAGTTCGCTTAGTTTATGATCAGAGCTTGCAGTTACTATTTTTAGTGTCTGAGTGAAATTTTGTTAGATTATCTTGAAAAATGCTTTCAGTATACCATTTCGAATCTTATGCTTATATAGGTGGTGCCACGCCCTTTTGTCCAAGTTCGTCTAGTTTTTGTTCAGAGCTTGAACTTACCGTTCCTAGTATTTATGTGTATTTTGGTTGCATTGCCGTGAAAAAAGTAAGATTTTGAATACAGTTTTTGTAGGGGCGGTAGGCGTGTCTGTTGACTGATTTTGTTAATTTTCAATCTCACGAGTTAAGTTTGACGGACGACGGGGGCAGTGTACCAAATTTCATTGAAAAATCTTGCTCAGTTTTCCCAAAAAATATATTTCCACGCACACTCAGCCAGTCAGCCAG
Source organism: Calliopum simillimum (assembly GCA_951812925.1). NCBI lineage: Eukaryota > Metazoa > Arthropoda > Insecta > Diptera > Lauxaniidae > Calliopum > Calliopum simillimum. Next base: position 7,518 of record CATOTO010000144.1, on the reverse strand, counting down.
ACGGACATGGCTGTATTGACTCAGGAGGCGACGCTGATCTAGAATATATGTACTTTTCCATACCTGTCACGCCTCCTTCTCCGCGTTACAAACGGAAGGACAAAGTGAATATACCCTGGGTGTAGGGTATAAAAACCCAAAAGCGACAGAGTAAAATATGAAGAACCAGCTCGTAAAATAAGTTCTAAAGAAACCTGACTGTGACTCTATGGTTTCGCAAAGAAAAAACTTAACAAAAAAATTCCACAGGGTAAAAGTTAATGTGCTATTTACTGGTAGCGTAGCCCCAAAACAAAAATATAAAAAATGTATTTAAATCTCTTAAAATATGCAAACATCTCCCCTTAAAAATATCCAGCTTTTTACATTTGCAAAAAGATAACACATTTAAATGTATACCAATGTTCGCGTGTTACTGGATACAAAAGTAAAATCGGAATAGAAAGCTTCATAAATGAATAAGCTTAGTAGGTTGTTCAAATGACCACTATTCACTTGGGTGAAAAAAATTAAAATAATTTAAAAGACTAGTAAGGGTGTAACGTTTGCATTGGCGAAAAACAAAATACTCTACACTGCAGCATTTTGAAAATTTTGTTTGTATAAAATGTGCCACTGCTTATTCTCCGAATTAGTTTTTACTCAGAGCTCCCACTAACTGTTCGAAATACAAATCTATTCGAAAATTTGCACGGAGAAAAATCAGTGTCATAATTTTTACTACACATGGATAGTAAAAAATTTTAGTAACTAAAAAAAATGTAAATCCATTTTTACTTCATAATTCTAGTAAAAATTATTTTATTTTTTTCACTAACTCGTTCACGGAGAAAAATGAGTGTCATTATTTTTACTACACTCGAATAGTAAAAAAAATTAAATTATCTAATTTTAACACTAAATTTCAAACATAAATTACCTTGCCTTATATAGCCATTAATACTTTATAATTCTAGTAAAAATATTTATGTTTGAAAAAGACATTTCATATAGGTCAGTGGTGTGAAGGCCTTAGAAGTTTGTAATTGTTTGTAAAAACAATATTTTTCTATTTATCACACTCACGGACCCCGGTTCGAATCCGGTCATCGTTTTTTTTTTTTTTTTTTTTTTTTTTTTGTTTGAACTTTCCAGAAAGGTAAAACCATTTAAAATTTGAAAATACTGGATTTACTAAAATAGAAATGTTAAATTTATTTTAGTGGAGGGTTATCATTATATTGTCTCAAAATTCTAGTAAAATTTCTAGAAATTTTTGTAAAATATATTTGTAGAATACTTAAATTGAGTTATTATAAATTTAAGTATTCTGCAAATATATTCTACAAAAATTTAGAAAAATCGGTCAAAAAAACCCATAAAAAGAGAAGATAATGGGTAAATATGTGCGGAAAAATCTTTTAAAGCTTTTAAGTTGTATGTTTTAAAAACGGTAATTCACGGGGAATGGTTAAGGAACAAAATTACCATTTTTTTTTTGCATGAATATAACTTGCTCCGACCTACTAAGCAAATTGATGAAATAAAGTTACTACAGCAGCATACAAAACTTAGTCTTATCAGTGCGATAAGTAAAATGTGAGAAAATGCAGAACTTTAAGTAAATTCCGACACCCTAAATTGTGATAATAATAAACAAAAGCTAATTTTACAATGCTGGATTTTATCTGTTGTCTTATGCAAATTTTCAATTACAGTAAGACACTCTGTCCTCCACGGAAACTTTTCCTCGACACAAATTTTTTTCCCATATGTGTCCCTTCTTGGTATTAGTGTCATCTACATAAAAACCCAACAGAAAATTTCGATGCGCATCCCCAAGATGCAATAGCGATGCGCGTCCTTCTCGCATCCAAAGAGCTGATTTGTATGCGCATATTTTCTGCGCTATAGGTAGCGAGAGCGAAGCGCATCCAAAGAGCATTTCTGAATGCGAGAGCGATGCGCATCCAAAGAGCATTTCTGGTAGCGAGAGCGATGCGCATCCAAAGAGCATTTCTGGATGCGAGAGCGATGCGCATCCAAAGAGCATTTCTGGTAGCGAGAACGATGCACTTTCGGTCACGTATTAACATACAAAACAAAATAAATCAATAAGTCGTCTTCCTACGAGCGCGATGATAGAGCAGTGGTCTAGCGACTGGCACTGCGATTGAGAGTTGTAGCAACTTCCCCACTACCCGAAAAGTACGGCAGCACTGGCTGCGCATATAAAACAAACGAGTGACATATCATATCAACTGATGATGACGATGATGGTGATGATGATAATGATGATAATGATGACAATGTTGTTAAATGACAATGGGTAGGATCATGACGATGCTGCTGCTGTAACTGTTGTTGATAGTTTTGTTGCTTTGCGATACCAGCCACACAGCCACTGAAAAAGACTTTACGCGTTACGTTATCCAGGCTCGTGGTATTCACGTAGTCGTTGTGAAAGTGAAAAAACCGTTGAATAAAAATGCAGATTTCGTCAAATTAATTCTGTGTAAAGAGAAAAAACGACATAAAGAAAACGCCACGACTGCACGGATATTAATGTATTCACCTCAAGTAAAAATCCTCAGATTTCAACACAAATAAATTTGGATTTTCGTTCTTGCGTGTGCTATGAAAATTTATGTTGGTAGAAAGTGTTATTCACTTTAAATATACAATGATTGTATGAATGTACTTATTCCCAACATGTTTGTTTTGATTAACGAAATTTAAGTAAATGAAAATGCAGTAATCAAAATAAGTAGTAAGTTTTAGTAGAATGTTTCTGTAGAATGCTTTAACCCATTAAATCCAAGTTGTTGCAAAAGGGAGCAAAATGTCCCATAAAAATAGGATAAAATGGGCTAAGATGTTCTACACTCAACAAAATTTGTAGGTAAAGTAACAGTCAAAATTTACAGTCAATTTTGAATTTTACAGTTGTAGTTATTTTTACTGTAAAAATAGTCATTTTTCTATGAAAATACATTTTTGACTGTTCTTCGACAGTTATTTTTATTTCTACTGTGAAGGTAAGTAAAATATATTTTGCAGTTAAATTTTACAGTCATTTCTACAGATATAAAATGACGGAAATTTACGGTTTTTAACAGTCAAAAAAACTATTATTTTGAGGTCAAAATCAGTCACATATCTAATACGACGCCAAAAAAGTATTAAGAATTATTACGCGACTTTAAAATTTTACCCTCAGCGCGGCCAAATAGTTTCCCTTTAAAAAACTTTGATAAAATGAAAATTTTTTTATTTAAGTTAACAAGTCTTTTCTTGTGTAAAAATTAATAAATTTGTTTAAAAGACATAAAATAAGATCTGTGAATTTTATTTTCAATCAATAAATTTCTCGATTAAGAGCCAGACAGGATAGTTGGGCAACTATCCGATTCTACATAGCGGCATACGTGAGCGACCACACGAGAGATTTGCTATACAAACTCGATTCAGACAAGATAGTTGCGCAACTATAATCATGAATTTTAATACATTTTTGTATTATTTTTTCATGCAACAAATTTGTGTCAAACTGTGAGTTAATTTTGTATAGACTCTCAAATTATGTTGCTATTAACCACTTATTTCATCCATCTCGTAGATTTCTTCACGAAAACTGTATTATTTAACTCCCAAAAGGAAAAAATTGTGAAACATTTTTGTGAAATATTTTAAAACACAACTCTGTTTGATTTCGTGGCATCGTTTGTTCATTTATTTCATGATTAAAATAATCACCAAATATATGATTATTTTAATTATGAATGTCTATGTAAACTAGCCCTTTGCAAATAAAAAAGTCGCTGAAAATTCGGCAAAGTGAACGCACCCTTGTTTATACTGAAACTTTGATTAAAGTAGTGAATCCAAAGTGGACGCAGAAGAAATTTTCGGCTATTCCGGAGAGGATCGTAAGTTTGATTAAGCAATGTACAGAATTCGAAAAAAGTGAAAATATTGAAATTGTTTTTATTGTTTTTCAAGCAAGATCCCTAGAAGCTCCGACCAACTTTACAATGATTCAAAATACTAGCGCAACTTCAGCCGTACTCGGTTGAAATCCCGTCAGTGTAGAATCTGTGCGTGGTCATTTCAAGGGTTATAAAATTCAAAAGTGGAATGAACAGGAGAGAGAAGCAGTCAAATATTAGTAACACAATTTAAGCCCGATTCTAAGAATTTCGCGCGTGTGCTTGTCTATAATGGACGTTTCAATGGCCCACCCAGCGCTGTAATTGATTTTGATACACGTAAGGTTCACCGACTTTTGTTTAAGTTCTAATGGCAAACTCACTGGTTATAAAATTTATTTCGAAGAGGTGCACCTTTGTGGGTGAGCGACGTGAATACGAGCCGCACATTACCGATCCTAATAGAACGGCAATGAAAATGGACGGCTTAAAACCAAATACTAAATACGGAATATCTATTGAGGCGACAACAAAAATGGGCGAGGGTGAAGAGTAAGTATAAAAGTACCTGGAGACCGATCCCTGCTCGGTCAACAATCTAATCTTATTATTTTAGTTGATGATATTATTCATAGCTACTTTTTGTGATGGAATTCGTACCTTTTCACCTCCAATGTTCATGCTTTCAAAATGATAAATTAACCGATGAGAATAATAATAAGAAAATATTTGGAAAGCGTGGAATGGTATAGAAAAATATCAAAAAATTAAATAAATGGGATATGGCAGGCATCCAAAATATTTCGTCTATTGTATTGGGGCTGAAATATCATATCTTCAAAAGATCTTACCTCGGAAAGTAAAAGACCTATTGGAAAAGTTTTGATAAGGAAGAGTGTGGCTATTCAACGCCATTAATAAAAAAGGTTTTCACCTTTTCTTGTAGACACGCAGTTAAGACTGAACACAGCGTTTTCTTCAACTTCAAGCAAAGATATTTCAAAACCCTGCAGGTATAATGACAGTTTTGCTGATGAAGACGGATTCAGCGTCAAAAAGTACATAAGACTGCATATTAAAAATAAGAAGTTCATTCCATTCTTTTTTTGTGCCTGAGTTACTACTATAACTAAAATTTTTATTTTGGTAAAAAGTGGTCGTGGCAATTGTTGAACGAATCCCACTTTTCGTTATGCTTAAGATACTCATGATCCAGATCCGCATACCAAATTTCATCAAAATACGTTGTAGCATTTGCGAGAAATAGCATTTTATTTGTTTTACTTGTATGGGAGGTTCGACGCGCACCAGCGATATATTGCCCATTTTCAGGTCGTAGGTGCCTAATAAAAAGGAGAATCCCTACAGTTAAATTTACGAAGATTGCTTTTGTATTTTTTTTTTGTAGCGTATTATATTTTTGTAGGCGGTGCCACGCCTTTCAGTGAGTTTTTCTAATAAAACGGCATATCGCATATTATTCCTTGTTTTTAAGGGTAACACCTCTTAAATTTTCATTAAAATTAATGGAGTCGTTTTCGAATAATATCGAATCAAAATTTTGAATGGTTAAAAAGTGGGCCTGGCACTTTCTCGGTATCACCCACTTTTGTTTATATAAAAGGCATTTGCCAGCAATAGCTGTGTACCAATTCCATCAAAATATGTTGTACCATTTGCGTGAGATAACATTTAACGTGTTTTACTTGTATGGGAGATTCCACGCCCATAGGCGATATTTTCTCTACTTTCAGTTCGTAATGGTGCCTAATAGCAAGTAGACTACCTTACGTTAAATTCAGAAAGATTGCTTTAGTAGTTTTCTTTTTAAAGCGTATTTTATTTCTGTGGGCGGTGCCACGCCCTTCATCGAGTTTTTCCAATATAACAGCATATCACATATTAACACTTGTTTTCAAGGGTACAATCTCTTAAATTTTCATTAAAATTGTTGGAGTCGTTTTCGAGTAATATTAAATCAAAATTTTCAACGGCTAAAAAGGGGGCGTGGTACTTCTTCGATACCGCCCACTTTTCGGTTATTATAAGGCATTAATAAGCAGTACCTACATACCAAATTTCATTAAAATATCTTGTAACATTTGCGAAAAATAGCATTTAACGTATTTGGCTTGTATGGGAGGTTCCACGCGCAATGGCAATATTTCGCCCACTTTCAGAACAGAGATGCCTTTTTGCAATTACGCACCTCACAGTTAATTTCAGAATGTTTGCTTTATTAGTTTTCTTTTTATACCGTTTTATATTTTTGTGGGCGGTGCCACGCCCTTCAACGAGTTTTCCCAATATAACGGCATATCACATATTAATCCTTGTTTGCAGAGGTAACATCTCCTAAATTTTCATCAAAATTGTTGGAGTCGTTTTCGAGTAATATTGAATCAAAATTTTCAAGGGCTGAAAAGTGGGCGTGGCACTTCTTCGATCCAGTTCACTTTTTGTCCGTTACGAGGTATTATTAACCCGTACCCGCTCACCAAATTTCATCCAAATACCTTGTATAATTTGCGAGTTATTACTAAATCAAATTTAAAATTTAAGGCTGTGCCACGCCCTCTGGTGAGCATTTACAAAGTTCAAACCTAGCTCATTCTTCATTGTAAGCTAATATCTAACACTAGTCCAAGTTTCATTAAAATCGCTGTAGCCGTTTTCGAGAAAAAATATTGGCACAGAAATAAGTACAAAGAAACATACAATTTTATCTCGTATAAGAAGAGAAGATATGTGATTTGTTATGTGGAATAATCTAATTTGGTTTCTTTTTTTTCCAAAATAGATATTTTACTGAAAAGCGCACAAGAACCTGCAACACCTGCATTCATCTGGTATAAGGAACATTCTCACAAAGACTTGGCTAAGTTTAAAGTACAATGTCTACCGAATACGGAGGGACATCCTGGTACACATGTCTTCACAAAATATAGGTTGGTTGCTGTGTGTTTTTCAAATGTTGGCTGTGTGTTTTTCAAATGTTGGCTGTGTGTTTTTCAAATGTTGGCTGTGTGCTTAACACAACTAATTATAGGCGATGTTTGATTTGAAAGAATTTGTTTTTGCTTAACGTTAGATTAGCCACTGTTAATATTTTTTTTTTAAACCTAGTTTGGTTTGTTAAGTTTTTAATTCTAAGAAAGACTATGCAATCAAAAATGTCTGAACGGGTCTACTTTCGGAGATATAGCCATCGGAAGATCTGGATATATTTTTTATAAAAAACGGTATAAGATGGGAACCCCTGAATGCATTTTAAAACTATTGATGTCATATTAAAGGTATTTTATCGGACTTTGTAATTGTTTTAAAAAATTTTTCAATTTGAGTCATAGTTTTCGAGGTAGGACAATTTTTGAAAAATTCACCCCATTTTTTTCCCAAAAAAACCTTATTTTTCCCAAAAAATGTATTATTAACCTGTAACTTTTATAACTAAATTAGGAAGCCCAATTTATTTCCTTTCATTTGATATGCAACATGTATCTGAAATTGCATCATTAATAAATTGCTATAGAAAAAAACAAAAATAGACCAAATAATTTCCTTGAAACTAGGAACTTTTAACAAGAATGCCAGAACAACAACAACTTTA